>JAUDYN010000015.1:0-200663 GCA_030407005.1 Desarmillaria ectypa | reverse complement strand
GACAGCGTCAAGGCTGGTGCAAAGCACATCGAAGGAACCGACGGCAAGCTCGACATCCTCGTCAACAAGTCGGTCTATGATAACCCTGCTTCCCTTCCTCCGTACACTAAACTCTTCACAGCGCCGGATATGCGGCATCCCTTCGCGACCCAGACTTCATCGCGAAGAAATACGCCGCAGAGGACACTTTCGAACCCGAAACCGTACAGAACTGGGCAGATATCTTCGCGCTCAACACGATTGCCCCGTTCTTCGTCGTACGTGCTTTCCAATCTCTCCTCATCAAAGGAGCGCATTCCCGCCTTCAAGGCACCTCAAGCGTCATCAACATCAGCAGCGCAGCGGCAAAATCGAACATGTCGGGGCCTTTTCTATCCGTAGGCACTCCCTCCCTCCCGAAAAATTCTTTCGAGCTTTGGGCTCATTCCATTCTATTTAGTTAGCATACGGCCCGACGAAAGCCGCTTTGGAAAAGCTCACCCTCGTTTTAGGAACGAGCTTTGCAGGAAGGGATATCCCGGTTCGAGTGAATGCACTGGCGCCTGGGGTGTTTGCATCGCAGTTGACGAGTGCTGAGATGTTGGAGTCGCTGAAGACTAAGCCGCTGCCTGGAGGAACAGCGCCTATACCGGCGAGGAGACATGGGTCGTGAGTGCTCAATGCCTTCAGTACTTGAAGGAATTGATACTAATCGTAGCTGGTAGCGAGGCGGAGATGGGGATGACGGCTGTGTACTTGGCAGCATCGGATTATACGAACGGAGCGATCTTGAATGTTGATGGTGGAGCTACACTGGTGAATCCCTGATGATACTTAATCTATATCCGGCCCTCGTTTTTAACGTAAGAAAGATGATGTATCAGTTGTAAATTCTTGCGAGTCGCTCGAGCTTGATATAAGGTCGTCATCTGTGGAATAGCTATAAGATTGAACACACACATCTTCACACAGCACATGTTTCTGCGGGCTCATCTTTCTCCGTTGACTTCATGTGAGCAGGTTGATATTGATTTTCCGCTATGTGCTAATGATTGAGTTTTCAGATTCAAGGGATGGAACAGAATCGCTTCGAGACTAGCCTGTTTAAACTCTTGTGAGAATCACTACCTACCTAGCTACTACCCAGAACCTCCAGGACAACGCCAGTTACCATGTGTGTAATGTATGGTCTTTCAGAGCGGTTTCAAGTCTGCATCCATCTCTCTGAACGCTCCAAATTATTCTGGTGATCTTAGAAGGCACAGTACGGCCGACATCTACAACAGATGGTGACTAAGGGGGACATCGGAATTGCTTCCTTGATAATTGTCTTCGTCCCAGCCTTACATGTTGGCGCCGTCGATATGAACATACAGTTAAGGGCTATGGCCCAGCAAGTAGACGAAGTAGCCCAATTTGCTGGTGTGCAGAATAGGAATTCCAAGATGAAGATGCAGGCAGTTTTCAAGAATAACTGAAATGTTAATTTCCCTTCTCTGTACAAATAGGCCTGTAATTCTTTGACCTGGTTGACATGTACTTTTAGGAATATGTTTGTACTATAGTGATTGATGAATGAATGAATTATAATAAGTTCTTGTTATGATCATGTTTTGAAATTGACCTTCCAATACTGGCTCATTCCCACTATATTGGGTTAGCACCACACCTTTCTCCTGAATGCTCCTTAGAGTGGAACACAATATGAATCATCTTCATGTACCCAGAGACTGTATACAGTGTTCAGCCTTGGAAGCCTGCACTATGCACTTCACCACTCTTGGAGAGGCTGTTTTCACAGATTATGACATGTTGACAGCTATGAACCAGCAATAGCCTGTGATTGTCAAATGCTGTTTCATAGCATTATAGCATAGACCTAAACCTAGTACAGGTTTAGCTGAGGCTGTTTGATGTCCAACTTGCATCTAAGATATTTTAAGGCTTATGTATATTATAATTTTTCTATTGAGAATTGGTTTTTATGACTCTAATGTCACCTTCCATTTATACCTATTTATCACTTACTTTATACTTTAATATCTTGTACCTGTTTTAACTTGACTCTAACTATTATTGTCTCTGTACTCTATGACAGAATATACCTCTCTTTTGAGTCAAGCATATTCCCTCTTCAGATTACCACTATCTAATCTCCAACATTTTCCTTATCACCCAGGCTCTTATTCATCATCTTTACCTCATCACTATACCTATGCAGGACTATTCTGGCATAGCAACTATGATACATGGATGCCATCACCTTTTAATTTTTATACATATAGACTCCTTAATGTTTTCTCATTCTTACAATAGCTTATAATTCTTGTGTAGCAGTATTTAAGTAGCACTAGTTTAGTCTCAAAGCCTCAGCTTCAGACTAAAGTATAATCCACCAAACTTATATTCTAATGCTCTCACTTTCTAACTAAGAACTTGGCACTTGAGTTCTAGTCTTATATTGCCTATGCTAGAGTGGTTGTCTGAGCACAAGACAGCTTTGGTGTTTGATTTTGTTTAGCTAAGTTCATCACTAACAATGTATCATTAATGAGAGAAATAAAAAACACATTTGATTTCATGAACAAGCTCTGCTTTAGATAAGCAAACATTCAAGGATTGACCAGCAATACTTCACCATCAACTCTCAAAATCACTCTGTTTATATAGTCCAACACTGCTAAGTAGAGTGCTGTCATTATCATTTCTAAATTACTAATAAATCAAATCAATAATATTTAAATCTTTTCAAATACTGAGCATATTCACTTTCTATGTCTTTTTGCAGGTACTGGTGCTACAAGTCTAAATGGTGGCTGTTAGTGACTGACTTGCCAAATAAGATTAAACACCTAGGCTGCTTCACATTTGGGCAGTCACCTATGGTGTCATTACTAATCTGTATGAGTATGGCAACTAATGTTTTAGTTGATTGAAGGAGGAGAAATCAGATGGTGAAGTTGAGAGATACTTCAAGAAGAAGTATAGGATTAAACCTTAGTCTGAAGCTAGGGCTTTAAGGCCACAGCTTCATCTACTTATATACAAAATGGTCTATGCTAATAATAAGTACTGTGAGTCAGAGTTCAATGCATACTACATGTGGTTTCCATGCCTGAAACTGTTAGACCTGAACTCCACTGAACAACAAGGTTAAATAAAGGGCTGTATCATATTCATACAATCACCCAATGAGTTTCAGAAAGTTGTTAATGAAGACACAAGACTAAGGTTTTAGCCTTAGTGAGAGGATTGAGTTGACAAGTAAGTTTAGTATGAATTAAACTTAGCTTGAAGCTGGAGATAATATAGTGAGAGCTATCCTACTTATATACTGCTCTGCTAGTCTTAATAATAAAAGTGGCTAGTAGATAACCATGCATAAAACAATGTGAAAACAAAGGTGTAGTGGAGTGACTATCATAAGCTGTAGTATAATGGCTTGTTGTCAGTTGCTAACAACAAGGCAGTCAGTCTGTGATCTGTGATTAGTGCTGAGGTTAGATATGATAAGATCAGCACCTAGATTAAAAGAAAGATAAGATAAGATAGGCATGAAAAATAGGTGAAATCTATTATGATTTTTCTATTTTCTCTTATCTAATCCAGAATCTTATTGTCCTTTGTCATTCTACATCACTCATGCTGTCACCCATTCCAACCCTCTTTCCATCATCTGACCAGAATATGTGGATAATGTGTTATGATTTTTCCATTTATCTTATCTTATCTGAGTCATATCCATGACTCATCCATCTAATCTGTTCAAGAATCCAACTCATATCCAGCTATTCACTGGCTACCACCCTCGTTCTCACCATCTGTCACCCCAGACACCTTTCATTGGTCCTATGATCCTCCCAGATCGTTCTACTTCAACACTGTTTGTGCATGGACTCTAGCATTTCATCTATATATAACGTCATAGAAATACTATATAAGTAGAGTAAACGACACAGTTGTACTCTATCTCTTGTTTAAATTCAAACCATATACTCCTTGACTCACACTACACAGAAGACCTAAGCTTCTATCTCTCTACATGGGTGATTGTTCGAATGCATAACAGCCCAGAGAGATCAGCTGACATCCCAAGTCATGTGCCCAAGGTGGTACCTAACATTAAACAAGAGATTTTCCCTGTTTCTTCAATACTAGTCATAAAGAAGCACTTCTTCATGCCAGAAGAAGAAAACAACTGCTCAGAACCCTGAACCATCTCCCTCAGTATCGCCATCTTGTTAACCTTTTTTATGGTCCTCGCCATTTTACTCTATGAGGAAGAACTATGAGCCTTGCTCCAACTATGGCAGGCTCAATGACCCAACCTGCCACCTCATCTTCCACCCACCCCCAAACATGAGCTTCCCAGGGAGCTACCCACTGTCCAGCTGGGAGAATGAGAGGTATTACCACTCGTCCACCCCTGGGCAAGATTCACCATTGCCTCCTCCTCCAAGGGGAGCACGAATTCTGAGAGGCCCCCGACTCCCAGGCCCTCCTCTGCCTGCACACATAATGCACAGGCAGTTCTACTCCGGTATCAGATGGAACAACCCTCCACCACCTACACAGTGGCCCAAGAATATGCATGGGACATTTGGGTTATGCTCGACGACCCCCCGCCCACTTACCCTGGCCCTCCCCCTCATCCTCCAACCCCCGCCCTCCACCAGCAACACTGGTGCATACGATCTCGCTTGCCCTCCCCAGACAGTGACAATGGGTCCTTCGACAGACCCCGAAACCCTGACGATCCCACCATGAATCAAAACCACCCTTATGGCCCCTGGGGCCATGAAACCTGGCCCCAAGGAGGGTCAATATCCACTTTCTCACTCCCCATTATTGAAATCTCCAATAGCGAGTCCAACAGGGAGTATGATGCTCTGACCCCAGCCCCTCCCCATGCCCCCGGTGACCCCTTCAACCCAAACAGAGGGGACTTTGTCTGGCCCAACCTCTCTAAGGTCGATTGAAGGCTCTTTGGACCCTTCAGAACTGCCACATGGGAAGTTCAATGTTGAGATGTCAAAGCAAGAGACCTCTGGGAGGAGCCCAGACCAACAATGGATGAGTGGCTGGCACTCAACTGAGGAGACCCCATTCGAGTCCCAATTCGAGGCCCCACTTGGGCTAAAGTCATCAATGCCCGGATTCATACAAACCATGACTGGAGCATTTTCCGCCCCTCTGCAGGGGATCTATTTCCAGGGCTTTGGCCCCGAGATCCAGATGAGCAGCGGGAACTGGAAAGGACCCTCCAGCACTTATGGAGGTTGGAGGTGGCAAGAGAGGAATGATTGGGGGCAAAGGGTCCTGTACGATACTTTAACCTATAATACAGGTTATTATGGTGGGCTGGATTATCACCAGCCCCAATGTGAAATATATCTGGACCATCCACTGGATACCCCGGTTGCACACCCATGACCACCTCCAGACTCGCCCCTGCATCATCGAGCATGTCACCAAGGATACCACCCCTATCAGGGTGGTAGTCTTCTCTTCACAGGGGTGGGAGAAGACATGGAAGCTGAAGGAGCCCCTGCAGGAAATGCCACTGCAGGGGCATCAAGAACTCCTGCTATGGCAGAAGAAATCTGTCAGCAGATGAAAACCATGCTGATGGAAAAAGAGTGACACATTGCAGAGATGCATGAAGAGCTCGACAGGGAGGAGTCTGCCTGCAAGATAATGATGGACTACCTCCAGGATCAAGAAAAGGGGAAGGAGCCAGAGAGGGGGAGGCCATCAGGGGAGCCATCAAGAGGCTACCCAGGCCCAAGGCCAGATCGATACTCGATCCCAAGACCACCCTCCGGCAAGGGTCCTCCCAACCCCATTCCCAACCCTGTTGGGAATGCCGCTGCTGATGCCCCATATCTGGGCATCAAGCCAACTCTCATCAAGGTACCTGCCCTGTTCAAAGGGGACCATGACAACATTGAATGCTTCATAGGCAATTGCATCGCCTATTTCGAAGTGTTCCATCACTATTTCCAGGTGCCGTCGCACCTGGTACTATTCGTGACGTTCCACTTTGAGGGTGCCACCAAGGACTGGTGGGTCTACAAGAGACCTGAATACTGGGTAGGTGACTCCTACGATGGGACTGCCACTCACTTCAGATACCCTGACTGGGCTGACTTCGTCAACCTAGTCACATGACAATTTTGGGATCCTGCCATTGAGGAGATCCACGAAAAGTGCATGTTCGACTTGCGCATGGGAGCACAGCCCATCTCCCACTACTTCCAGAAGCTTGAGAAGGAAGCCAAGCTAGCGGGCCAAAGGACCGATGAAGCTGAGTGTGGCACCATGGTGAAGGTGGTGAGACTGGGAGTCCCCAGTTCTTATACCACCTTCATCTCAAACATGGGTGTCAACATCCCATGCTCATATCTAGAGTGGAAGGAGCACATCCTCTGGATGTATGAAGAGAGACAGCAGAAATGGGTCTTTGACCAGACTACTAGTATGCCTCAGGATGGCCAGAAGCAGGGCCCACGTCTCCAACAACAGCAGCCCAGCAGTAAGAATACTGCTGGGGTGACAAGTTCATCAGCTCCAAAGCCGACTGCTGGCACCAATACCAGTCATGACACCAGGACTGGTTGGTGGACAATATACGGAGGGGCAGGGAAGGCAATGGATGTAGACCAGCAACGAGCCGAGGGATGCTGCTTCACATGCAACAAGAAAGGGCACCTGAGCAGGAATTGCCCTAAGAGAAAAGAGAAGAATGTTGTAAGATATGTGGGGCCCACTGACAAAGTGGTGCTGAGCATCTCCAAGATTGAGGAGGTAAAAGATTAGGTCGACAAGGGTTTGATTCCCCTTGCTCGACCAAGTCTAAAGGTGAGTCCTCAGTTTTTATGGGTTGGACTGACTATTATAATCATAGACAATTACGCACAAATACGAATATCTATTCTATGACTTCACAGACCCCAAAGCCGAAGACCAAACAAGAATCGACAAGGAACAGGTATGTCATCCTTCTAGAAGATGCTGACACAAGTATCTGTAGTGACAATTCCTGATCCCCTGACAAGGTTGAGCAGCGGGACTTGCCAGGTGGTGCTGACACTGCCACGAAGCCCAATGAGCCTAGCTCACTGGGTATGCCATTGAGTACTCAATGACAGGTAGCGACCAGTAGGTGGGACTCCTTTGGGCCTCCCAGAAGTCCAAATGTTGCAGTGCCCTCCTCAAATGGAGGGACAAGTCCATCCACCTTGCCAGGGTCGGCGGGGGACCAGGATAGTGCCTCTAACCAAGGCCAGGATCGAAGCCCCAGACAAACCAGTCTGGGGAGTAGAAAACCTGATGAGGCTGAGTATCTCACTGGACCGGAGAGTCACAGGATCAAAGCCAACAGGAAGGAAGTCGCTAGTGCCCAGGTGATAGAAAGGGGGCAGATGTACCCAAACAATGGGCATGATGGTAGCACTAACTGGGAGTCAATGACCAAGGAATTTCAAACTCCATCGAAAGTAGTGCCAGCCAAAGAACACAGGAGTACTGACCAGGGATATGAAAGCAAGCTGGCTGACAAATTCCCATCAGCAGCTGTACTCCACCAGGGGATATCCCGCACTCAGGAACCCACTAGCGCCCAGGCAGTAAAAAGGTGGCAGTTCAGTAGAACCACTATCATCGAAATACCTGACAAAGAAGATGACATGGCCTTTAGGATTTGGCAAGCTAGCCAATCCAAAGCCAGTACCCTGATACCCAAAGACTCCTGAACGCAAGGGGGAGCAATGACTCAAGGTCTTCCAAACGCAAGGGGAAGCACCGAACCTGACACCTATCCTAATAAGGGGGTATCAGATGCTTCCAAATGCACGGGGAAGCACAGAACACTGGAAGCTACCCAATGCACTGGGGAGCAGAACAAGCCTTCCAAACATATGGGGAAGCAGGACGATCCTCAATGGTTCAGACCATTCGGGATTAATTGGACTTTGCATGCAGTTTGCAACTCCAAGGATCTGGCAGTCGCCAGAGCAGTCCTCTCCATTTGGGTACATCCCAAACGACTTGGAGAGATCAACAATGAGCTCATTCAGAGCTTAAGAATGGGAGCGAGTATAGCCCGAGAACAGCTCTATGAATTACATGAACTGATCTGTTATATCTGCAGTACCAAAAGCTCAGGACGAGACTTCTTGGTGGATATCTAGCTTTCCCCATGTACTGGGAAACAAATGTTGACAACCCATGCATTGTTGGATAGCAGTTGCACAGGCAGCTCTATCAATCAATCCTATGTCCAACAACACCAGTTGGACATCAGGAAGGCCGCCGCCCTCATACCAGTTTATAATGCCGATGGAACGCACAATAAGGCGGGTGACATAACAGAATTCGTGGAACTCCAAATGACCATCAGAGACCACAGTGAATAGATTGATCTCATGGTCACTGACTTGGGCTCCAAAGCTGTGTATTTGGGCCATGACTGGCTTAAGTGCCACAACCCTTTCGTCAACTGGAAGGCAGGAACCCTGACATTCAGACAATGTCATTGCATTCAGAACCACTTCACTCTGCCAGATGCAAATGAAGAAGATCGATGGGATGAAGAGTTGGAGGAAGGTGAAAGTATTCTTGCCGTCAACATGCAAGAAGAAATCATCCTCTGGGTGGTCTATCATGCAAATGAATTGGTGGCGGCCGCAAACACAGAAAAACCAAAACAAACATTCAAGGAGCTCGTGCCTCCTCAGTATCAAAGCTTTAGAGATCTATTCTCAAAAGAGAGCTTTGATGAACTACCAGAAAGAAGACCCTGGGACCATGCTATCGAGTTGGTCCCCAATGCAAAATCGACTTTAGACTGTAAAGTGTACCTGCTCAATAGAAATGAGCAAGAACAACTTGACAAGTTCTTAGATGAGAACTTAGACTTGGGATGCATCTGTCCCTCAAAATCTCCCTTCACCTCCCCTTTCTTCTTCGTCAAGAAAAAGGACAGCTCCCTATGACCAGTTCAGGACTATCAGAAACTGAATGAAATGACAATTAAAAATCATTATCCTCTTCCGCTCATATCAGAACTCATTGACAAACTGCATGGTGCAAAATACTTCTCCAAGTTGGATGTACGATGGGGATATAACAATGTCCGCATCAGAGATGGAGATGAAGAAAAAGCTGCTTTCAGGACTAACCAAGGACTTTTTGAGCCAACGGTTATGTTCTTCAGACTCATGAACTCACCAGCCATGTTCCAGTGGATGATGAATGATATATTCAAGGATTTGATTGCCAGAGGAAAGATCACAATTTACATCGACGATATTCTTATATTCACAAAATCCTTGTCTGAACATCGAGACATAGTTCAACAAGTACTCCAATGCCTCCAAGAGAACAAGCTGTTCCTCAAAGCCAAAAAGTGCGAGTTTGAAGTACTCAAAACTGAGTACTTAGGGGTCATCATCAGTGAGGATGCAATTCGCATGGACCCAGTCAAAATCGCGGGCATAGCAGAATGGCCCACTCCTATGAAGAAAAAAGAACTACAATCATTCTTAGGGTTCACAAACTTTTACAGAAAGTTCATTTGGGACTACTCCAAGATTGTGCATCCCCTTACCCAGATAACTGGAAAGGTAGACTGGACGTGGGGATCAGAACAAGAACAAGTATTTAGACAACTCAAAAAATTGATGACGACAAACATAGTTCTTACTATTCCCTTGGACAATGGAAAGTTCTGAGTAGAAGTGGATGCTAGTGACAGAGCTATTGGTGCCGTCTTAAGTCAAGAAAGGGATGGTAAATGGAGGCCTGTAGCCTTCATGTCAAAAGCACTCACCATCACTGAGCACAACTATGAGATTTATGACAAGGAGCTACTAGCAATTATGCTGGCACTAGAAGAATGGCACCATTACCTTATGGGCGCCAAGGAAACCATTGAGATCTGGACAGATCACTAAAATCTCCAGTATTTCTGGAAACCCCAGAAGCTAAACCAGCAACAAGCTTGGTGGGTCACCGAACCAGCAGAATATCACTTTGTTCTTCAACACAAAGCTGAAACTGCGAATCAGAAGGCCGATCTTCTCAGCAAAGGAGACGATCACAATCAAGGAAAGGAAGACAATCAGGATGTGGTTGTCCTTTCCCCTGAACATTTCTGGGCATTGATACTGCCCACAACTGAGGAATGACTCATGCATATAAGAGACGCAACAAAACAGAAAGACCAGTGGGACCATGGGATCAAGAAATCCCTCAACCATGAATGAGGGATTACCTAGGAGAATGAACTTCTATGGTATGACGGACGAGTCTATATTCCCAATGACTCTATTCTACATGGTGAGATCATTGCACAATTCCATGATCATATCACTGCTGGACATCCAGGAATCGCCAAGACCAAGGAACTTGTTCTTTGTGAGTATTGGTGGCTGAAGATGAAGAAAGACATTGAGTCCTACATCAAGGGATGTGAGACTTGTCAATGAATGAAGAGCGATATGCAGGCCAAGGCTGTGCCTCTTCATCCAAATGCAATACCAGATACCCCATGGACCCACATCTCAGTTGACATGGTCACCAGACTCCCAGAGTCAGAAGGATTTAACACTCTACTTGTCATCATAGACTGCTTCTCCAAGAACATCCTCCTCATCCCATGCAATGAGGAACTATCAGCAGAAGGATGGGCATTGATGCTTTGCAATCATGTATACGCGAAGCATGGAATGCCACAAGTGGTCATATCTGACTGAGGACCCCAGTTCATCTCAGCATTCATGAAAGAACTCTATTGAATGCTGAACATCACACAAAACACCTCGACGGCATATCATCCTCAGACTGATGGACAGACAGAGAGAGTCAATCAGGAGGTGGAAAAGTACCTCTGTATCTTTGTCAACTATAGACAAACCGACTGGGCAGCATGGCTACCTCTTGCAGAATTTTCCCACAATAACCAAGTCCATTCGGCTACAGTGATGTGCTTGGTAATGGCAAGTGACAAAAGAATTAGGGAATGGCAATGAACACCAATCACACTAAACCTCTTACTACTCTACACTTAATCACCAATATTGAATTTGGGCAGTTTCAAGTACAATGGAAGCACTCTGCAGACTTCAATAATCAAGTACAATTGTCTTAAAGACATTTTATTCATTACTAGTGAGTTTATACAAAGTACTACTTGTACTAGTGGAGTGGGTGAGACACAATTGGATAAGAGTGACTTGGTTTGAGCTACTGCGCTCACTCTGACTGAAACTGCTTCAGACTGGTGGTACACTTGGCCCTATACTGCTTCCTACAAGTGATAAACACTTGACCAGTCACACTCTTGGCTGACTAGTGGCACTCTTGGCCTAAGAATAAACTATAACTCCAAGAACTTTGCTTGAACTAACTTCAAAACACTCCGGACCTTTGCAGGACACAACAGTGACTCTAATGGACTTCAATTCAATGCAATTCTATGGGTGACTTAGCAACTATTAATCACTTTGTCAAGGTTAAGCACAAAAGCCTTTAATTGGGGACACCAGTTACTACCAGTGAGGGCTCAACTGCAGGGATGGCTTGTCTGGTTTGCATGAGTGCCCATCCCACTACTTATATACTACTGAGGCAGAACTATAAATATCATCTGGGTATAGGGTATATTGGTAAGGATTTCTTGGCTAGTCACAAATAATGGTGAATAATCACACAATAGTTGGTCTAGTCTGTTTTCTTTTCAAATATTCGGTCTAGAGACTCCACAGTTGGTCTTTCCACACCCTTGGCCCAACTACAGGCCCTAGTAACACGGTTATATGGATATCTGGATATTGGTGCCTGTAACAGCTATCTGATCATGATCAAGGGTGCAGTCCAGCTCCACTAGCATCGATCATAAGAGATCTATATCGAAATAGTCAGATCTGGGCTCAAGGTTAATCTATTCCTAATTTATTTCTAAGTCCTGTTTCAAGATTGCCATGTGACTAGTTATTCTGACTTAGGCATTTATGCCTAGTCTGGGCTGCTAGTGACAGAACTTGATGAGATCCATGTACTCTGCTCCTGGTTTTTGTGTGCTAGTAGCATCCTTCGTTTGCTAGTGGCTGTATTTCACTTAGTCCTGCTAGCATTCGAGTTACTAGTCTGGCTGGCTGGTAGATTTAACCCACTAATGGTGTTGCATCTAAGTCCTGGCTCTACCAGTTGCTTACTGCTTTTAACTATCAGCTTGAAGCCTCAGCTATAGTCCTCTATATATCACTAGTATAGGATAGATGTGCAATAGTATTGTTACAAAATCACAAAATCTAGGTGTGAATGTGTAGACAGCATATCACTGCCAACCCTGGCGAGGCTAGTGGACTTGTCCCTCTGCTCGAGGAGGACACTGAGGCATTCGGACTTCTGGGAGGCCCAAAGGAGTCCCACCTACTACTCTCTGCCCATCACTGATTACTCAGCAGCATATCTGGTGAGCTGAGCTCATTGGACTTTGTGGTGGTGCCAGCACCACCTGGCAAGTCCTGCACCTCATCAGGGGCTCGGAATTCACTATAGATTATCATGTCAGCTTCTTTAAGGAGAGTGACATACCTGTTTGTGTTCGATTCTTTGGTGGTCTTCAGCTTTGGGGTCTGTGAAGTCATAGAATATATATTCATATTTTCCGGAAATTGTCTATGTTTATAGTAATTAGTCTGACCTGCAGAAACTGAGGACTCACCTTGAGACTTGGTTGAGCAAGGAGAATCGAACCCTTGTCAACCTAGTCTTTTGCTTCTTCGATCTTGGTCATGACCGGCACCACTTTGTTAGTGGGCCTCAAGGATCGAATGTCTCTCAACTCTTTTCTCTTGGGACAATCTCAACTCAGGTGACCTTTCTCATCACACCTGAAGCATCTTCCTTCAGCCCTTCACTGATTGATGTCCATGAGCTTCCCTGCCACTCCATATGTCATCCACCGACCAGTTCTGGCATCCTGACTGGTCCCACTGCTGGCAGTCAGCTTTGGAGCCAAGAAACTTGTCACCCCAGTGGCGGCTTTGCTGCTGGGCTGCTGTTGGTGTTGAGGATGGCAGTCCTTCTTCTGCCCATCCCTGGGTGCGCTGGTAGTCTGGTCGAAGACCCATTTTCATTGGTGTTTCTCGTACATTCTGAGGATCTGCTCTTTCCACTCTGGATATGAGTGCAGAATATTGATGCCCATGTTTGAGATGAAGGTGGTGTAGGAGCTTGGGACTCCTAGTCATACCGCCCTCACCATGGCACTGTGCTCTGCCTCATCAGTTCATTGGCCTGCTAGCTTGGCTTCTTCTTCCAGCTTCTGGAAGTAATGGGAGGTGGGCTGCACTCCCATTTGAAGGTCAAACATCTGTTTTTCATAGACTTCTTTGATTGTGGGGTCTTGGAATTGATGCAAGACCATGTCGATGAAGTTGGCCTAGTCAGGATAATGGAAGTGGGCAGTGGTGCCATCGTATGCATCACCAACCCAGAATTTGGGTCTCTTGTAGACCCACCAGTCCTTGGCGGCTCCCTCAAAGTGGGAAGTTGCAAATAGTACCAGGTGCGATGGCACCTGGAAATAATGTCGGAATACCTCAAAGTAGGTGAGACAATTGCCAATGAAGCATTCAATATCATTATGGTCCCCTTTGAAGGGGGAGGGGACCTTGACGAGGGTTGGTTTGATGCCCAAATATGGGGCATTGGTGGCAGTGTTCCTGATGGGATTGGGGATAGGGTCAGGAGGACCCTTGCCAGTGATATGCCATCTATGCATTCACACCTAGATTTTGTGATTTTGTAACAATACTATTGCACATCTATCCTATACTAGTGATACATAGAGGACTATATCTGAGGCTTCAAGCTGATAGTTAAAAGCAGTAAGCAACTGGTAGAGCCAGGACTTAGATGCAACACCATTAGTGGGTTAAATCTACCAGCCAGCCAGACTAGTAACTCGAATGCTAGCAGGACTAAGTGAAATACAGCCACTAGCAAACGAAGGATGCTACTAGCACACAAAAACCAGGAGCAGAGTACATGGATCTCATCAAGTTCTGTCACTAGCAGCCCAGACTAGGCATAAATGCCTAAGTCAGAATAACTAGTCACATGGCAATCTTGAAACAGGACTTAGAAATAAATTAGGAATAGATTAACCTTGAGCCCAGATCTGACTATTTCGATATAGATCTCTTATGATCGATGCTAGTGGAGCTGGACTGCACCCTTGATCATGATCAGATAGCTGTTACAGGCACCAATATCCAGATATCCATATAACCGTGTTACTAGGGCCTGTAGTTGGGCCAAGGGTGTGGAAAGACCAACTGTGGAGTCTCTAGACCGAATATTTGAAAAGAAAACAGACTAGACCAACTATTGTGTGATTATTCACCATTATTTGTGACTAGCCAAGAAATCCTTACCAATATACCCTATACCCAGATGATATTTATAGTTCTGCCTCAGTAGTATATAAGTAGTGGGATGGGCACTCATGCAAACCAGACAAGCCATCCCTGCAGTTGAGCCCTCACTGGTAGTAACTGGTGTCCCCAATTAAAGGCTTTTGTGCTTAACCTTGACAAAGTGATTAATAGTTGCTAAGTCACCCATAGAATTGCATTGAATTGAAGTCCATTAGAGTCACTGTTGTGTCCTGCAAAGGTCCGGAGTGTTTTGAAGTTAGTTCAAGCAAAGTTCTTGGAGTTATAGTTTATTCTTAGGCCAAGAGTGCCACTAGTCAGCCAAGAGTGTGACTGGTCAAGTGTTTATCACTTGTAGGAAGCAGTATAGGGCCAAGTGTACCACCAGTCTGAAGCAGTTTCAGTCAGAGTGAGCGCAGTAGCTCAAACCAAGTCACTCTTATCCAATTGTGTCTCACCCACTCCACTAGTACAAGTAGTACTTTGTATAAACTCACTAGTAATGAATAAAATGTCTTTAAGACAATTGTACTTGATTATTGAAGTCTGCAGAGTGCTTCCATTGTACTTGAAACTGCCCAAATTCAATATTGGTGATTAAGTGTAGAGTAGTAAGAGGTTTAGTGTGATTGGTGTTCATTGCCATTCCCTAATTCTTTTGTCACTCGCCGTTACCAAGCACATCAATGACGGCTGCATCTGGGCCCCAAATGGGGTCTCCTCAGTTGAGTGCCAGCCACTTATCCATTTCAGGTCTGGGCTCATCCCAGAGATCTCTTGCTTTGATGCCCCATCGTCGAACTTCCCAGGCTGCGGTCCTGAAGGGACTGAAGTCTTTGATCAACCTTGGAGAGGTTGGGCCAAATGTAATCTCCCCCATTTGGGTTGAAGGGGTCATCAGGGGCACTGGGAGTGGCTGGGGCCAGGGCATTGAGCTCCCCGTCAGACTTGTCAGAGAGCTTGATGAGGGGTAGTGAGGAGGTTGAATTGGTCCCTCCTTGGGGCCAGCTTTCATGGCCCCAGGGGCCATATGGGTGGTTTCGACCCATGCCGGGATCATCGGGGTGTTGGGGTCCATGGTAGGACCCATTGTCACTGTCAGGGGAGGGGGAGCGAGATCATATGCACCAGTGTTGTTGGTGGAGGGTGGGGGTTGGGGGATGAGAGGGAGGGCCAGAGTATGGGGGCGGAACATCATCGATCTGAGCCCGAATGTCCCTCGCATATTCCTGGGCCAGGGTGGGGGTGGGTCATTTCATCCTGTAGCAGAGTAGAACTGCCCACACATTATGAACATGGGTGGAGTAGGGCCTGGGAGTTGGGGGCCTCTCATCATTGGTGGTCCCCTTGGAGGAGGACACAATTGTGAATTAGGCCCAGGGACAGATGAGTGGTATCGCCACTCATTGTCCCAGTCAGGCAGGGGGTAACTCCCTGAGAAGGACATTCTCTGGGTGTTGAGGAGGTCGGAGTGGTAGTCGGGGTCATTGGGTGCACCTTTGGTGAAGAAGGGCATGGATTTCTTCCTCATAAATTAGAATGGTGAGGACCATGAAAAAAGTTAAAAGGATGGCACTGCCGATTGTGATGCCAAGAGAGATGATTCTTGGTTCATTTTGGTTCTCCTCGTTGGTCATGAGGAGATGCTTTTTTACAGCTGGCATTAGAAGAAGCAGGAGAGAATCTTTTGACTAATGTTAGGTACTGACTTAGTCATGTGACTTGGGACATCAGCTGTTCTCTAGGGGCTGTTACATGTTTGAACAATTATCCAGATAGAGAATTAAGTGTGGTCTTCAGTATGTGAGAGTAAGAGGTATATGATTAAATTTTAGTCAAAAGATAGAGTACAACGGTGAGTTTTACTCTACTTATATACTGTTTTTACAGCAATATTTATAGATGAAATGATAGAGTCCATGCTTGAATGGTGTTGAAGAAGAATGGTCCAGAAGGATCATTGGTCCAATGGGAAATGTCTGGGGTAACATAGTGAGAATGAGGGTAATGGTCAATGAGTGGTTGGATATGAGTTGGAATTGCTGGTTGATAAGATGGATGAGTCATGGATATGACTCAGATAAGATTAGATAATGGAAAAATCATAACAGTAGTACTTTGTATAACTCACTAGTAATGAATAAAACATCTTTAAGACAACTGTACTTAATTATTGAAGTCTGCAGAGTGCTTCTATTGTACTCAAAACCATCCAAATTCAATATTAGTGATTGAGTATAGAGTAGTAAGAGGTTTAGTGTGATTAGTGTTCATTGCCATTCCCTAATTCTTTTGTCACTCACTGTTACCAAGCACATCAATGCATGAAGGGATGGGTCTTTGGAGAGATTGATTGCATGGTTGTTATTATAAAGAAGTGATGTGGGTTTTTTCTGTGTGAAATCAAGGTCATGAAGTAGCAAGTAAAGCCAAATGGCTTCTTTAGTGGCTTTGAAAGCAGTGACATATTCTGCTTTATAGGAGGAGGTTGAAACTGTCTGCTGTTTGCATGCACTCTATGAAACTATGCCCAATCCTGATGAGAAGCAATATCCACCAATACTACAATATGTGTCAAGGCAGTTTTCCTAATCTAAATCAGTAAAACCAATGACTTTCACAGTATCTGAATGGCCACTGAGATGAAGCTTTAAATCTCTAGTTTCTTTGAGATAATGCACAGCTCATACAGCAGCATTCCAATAGGCATAAGAGTAACTGTCAAGGAAGTGAGATAGTTGTAGGACAGCATATGATATGCCTGGTCAGATTCCAACAGCAAGATGGATGAGTGAGCCAACTAGTGAATGATATAGTAGTTTTTGAAGTTCAGCTCAATCTTCTGATAAAAGTGTAGAGAGATCATGTCGATATAGTTTGAGTCCTGCATCCATAAGAGTTGAGATTGAATATGCATCTGCTTAGCCAAATTGAGATAAAATCTGGTCAATGAGTGCTGTTTATGATAGAGCAATAGTGCAGTCATCATGGTTTTAAATTATAGTAATACCAACACAAAATTTTATTTCTTTCAGATCTGAGATCATCTATTTTTTCTTTATCTACACCTTGAACCTCTCATTCTGCTCCTTCAAGCTGGCTACAGTCAGAAAATCATCAACATAAACTGCAGCAAGAATAGTGCCAGAAGTTGTTTTTTGGTAGTATATGTATGAGAGTTTTTACTAGACTAAAATCTTAATATAGTATTTTTTAATGTAATATTATGTGATTATAGCTGAGAATGATAGAATTAGCTTGTCTACATATGATTGAATGTGATTTTATTGGTATTTTCCAATTTAGTACCTTTCTGGTGGATATGATAAGATATGAGAGTCAGCTGCTGATATGTGATCAATAGATGATTGATGGCTGACTTTAGGATGAGTGTGCAGTCTTCTTTTTATTTTTATTTTGTAGAGCATTGTATAACTTATATATGATATTCCACAGTTAACTAAGTTAACCCAGAATACTCACTTGGTTTAGGGGCATGCCTTTAGAGAGTGAAGAAAATTTAAAAGCCTAAAATGACATGGCCAAGCCAGGGGGAATTTACATGAAGAAATGTGTTTATATATGCCTGCTACCCAGGTAAGTGTGAGACTCAATATTTACTGCATGGTTGCTGGCAACCTGGCAAAATACCCACTAAAGCCCTATTCTGGTCTATCCAGTCCTCCAGTAAGCTATTTTCATTAAGCAGAGTGCCTTTCCATATTGATAGAATTATGGCTTTTATTAATGCCCTTGAGCTATACTTGTACTTGTTGACTAGAAGGTGGTCTATAGTTAGCCTATGGTAAAGAGGTCTTGTGCACTCCAAGTAAAAAATGTGATAATGTAGAAACACTAGTTCACCCCTACTCATACTAACATACACAAACCCTCAGTGTTATGATTTTTCCATTATCTAATCATTTTCATGAAAGAATGCTTATGCATCCAATCTATATCTAACCATTCACACCCTCTTAGTCTTATCAAACCATGAAGACTTCATCTATTCCCAATAGCCTCACCATTACTGGACCACAGTCATCTGACTCCTTCTAGTTCCCCTCATGTATCCCATCATTTCATCTATTATTAGCAGTGTACTTTCAGTATATAAGTAGAGTAGTTTTATACATACTCTCTATCTTTTGACTAAACTTAAATCATATACCTTCTACTGCACTCTTCTAAAGACTAGCAGTCCTCTTATCCATGAGTGATTGTCCAAACATGAGACAGCCCAAAAGTGACTCAACATCCCAAGATCATGTGCTAGGATCAGGTCCTAACATTAGTTGAAAGATTTTCCTACCACTTCCTATATGCTAGCTGTAAAAGAAGCATATACCCAAAGAAAACCAACAAAACCAGAAAACTATCAATATCAGCATCACAATCAGTGGTGCTGCATTACTCGTTATATTCACTGCTCTCTTTATACTAGCATACAAAGAGGAAATCTGGGCTCTACTCTGACAAGAGCAGCAACCCCATTGCTCACCACAACTTCCTTCTCACCCTCCCTGACATCCTGACCATGTCCTTCTCAGAAGGCTTTCCCCTGTCTGACTGGTCAGACAAGAAGAAATACCACTCTCTTGCCTCCAGGTCTGGTTCTCTACTGCCTCCTCCTCTGAGGAGAACATCAACAGGAGGACCCTGACCTCAGGTTCCTCAAATGAGAGGATGGAATGACCTACCCTCACCCTCATACAAGAATATGCGAGGAATGTATGGACTGCAAATGAGGACCTCCTACCTCCATACTCCCAACCCCAGTGTCCCCATTCTCCTACTCCTGCCTGACCCTACCTCAGGACCCTACACCCCAATGATCCCAGACTGGATCAAAACCATCTATATAAACCCTGGGCCTGGGAACAAGGTTTCTGGCCTGAAGGAGGAACCAACTTCTCTTCCTCCCTCCCCATTATCAAGCTCTCCAGTGACTCTGATGGAAGCTCTGATGCCACAACTATGGCCACTACCTTCCCTCCCAACAGTCCCTTTAACCTAGATGGGACTGACTGAAATTGGCCCAAACTTGCCAATATTGATCAGGAAATACTCAGTCCCTTTGTATCTGCTGTCTGGGAAATATGACAGGCAGATGTCAAGGCCAGAATGGCCTGGCCAGAGTTACATCCTGACATGGATGAGTGGCTGGCCCTCAACCGAGGTGACCCTGTATGAGGCCTCAATGCAGGCACCACCATTCAGGCCTGTATCCATGCTAACAGGAACTGAGAGCTTTATTGTCCCACCATCAGTGACTTGGTACCAGAGCTACACCTAAGGATGGTGGAGGAGTGATGGGAGCTGGGTCACTCCCTTTGACAATTATAGCAGATAGAGCTTGCCAGAAGAGAAGAGAATGGACTGGACATCCAACTTTGATAGGTTTACATATGACTACAGACATCATGGTGGGCTGGGATATTTCCAGCCCCAATACATGAACTTCCTCAACTACCCTCCTGACACTCCAGTCATAAAACCATGACCCTTGCCTGATTTACCACCCTGCAGTTGGACACATCAACAAGGTTACCACTCCTATCAGGGTGGAAGTCTTCTATTCACAGGAGCAGGAGAAGACATGGAACCTGAGACAACCCCTGCAGTGATGACTCTTGCAGGATCATCATCCATCCCAAAAATGGTGAAAGAAATTTAGCAACAAACCAGGAATGCATTGGCTGAAAAGGAGAAGTGCATTCAAGAAATGCACCAGGAACTCACAAAAGAGGAATCCATCAAGAAGATGATGATGGACTATCTTTGTGATAGTGAGAAGAGGAAGGAGCCAGAAAGGGGAAGACTGACTGAACCATCAAGAGGCTATTCTGGTCCATGGCCAGATCATTACTCGATCCCAAGACTGCCTCCCAGAAAAGGTCCTCCTGACCCTATCACTAATCTCATCAGAAACACACCCAGTGACACCCCTTATCTGGGGATAAAGCCCATTCTTGTCCAGCCCCCTAAGCCATTTGAGGGGGACCATGATGACATTGAACACTTCATTGGCAATTATATTGCATACTTCAAAGTGTTCTGACACTATTTTCAGGTGCTGTCACACCTAATACTATTCATGACCTCACACTTTGAAGGGGTCACCAAGGATTGGTGGGTCTACAAGAGACCTGAATTCTGGGTCAGTGATACCTATGATGGCATCATCACTCACTTCCAATACCCTGCTTGGGATGACTTTGTGAATATAGTCTCTCGACAATTCAGAGACCCTGCCATCAAAGAAGTCTATAAAAAGCAGATGTTTGACCTTCGAATGAGAATGCAGCCTGCCTCCCATTACTTTCAGAAATTAGAAGAAAAAGCAAAGCTGGCAGGCTGATGAACTGATAAGAATGAGTGTAGCACCCTGGTGAAGGCTGTCCATCTAGGAGTACTGACCTTCTATACAACCTTCATCTCCAATATGGGCATCAACATTCCATGCTCATATCTGGAGTGGAAAGAACATATCTCACAAATGTATGAGGAATGATAGCAGAAGTGGGTCTTCAACCAGACCATGGGCATCCCTTGGGACAGGCAGAAGAAGGACTCCTGTCCCAACCCCCAGTGGCAAAGCTGCTGCTGGGGTGACAGGTTCCTTGGCTCCAAAGCTGACTGCTAATGCAGGGGTCAGTTGGGATCTCAGAAGTGGAAAATGGATGACATATGGAGGATTAGGCAAGCCCATGGAGATTGATCAATGGAAAGCAGAAGGAAGATGTTTCAGGTGCAATAAGAAGGGTCACCTGGCCAAGGACTGTCCTAGAAGAAAGAACTTTAAGGATATTTGATCAGTAGGGCCCACTAATAAAGTGGTGCTGCCTACAGCCAAGATAGAGGAGATAAAAGAATAGGTCAACAAGAGTTTGATTCCCCTTGCTTGACCAAATCTCCTAGCAGTAAGTCCTCGGTTTCCATGGGTCAGACTTATATACTTGATCTAGAACTTTCGAATACTCTGCATAAATATATGACTTTGTTATCAACCTTGAAACCAAAGAACACCAAAGAATCAACAACAAACAGGTATGTCATGCTCCTGAAAGACACTGACACAATAATCTATAGCAAATCCTGAGCCTCCAATGAGGTGCAGGATTTGTCAGGCAGTGCTGGCACTGCCATGAAGTCCACTGAGTCTACTTCAGTAGACTCACTGGATACATGGGTAAAACTGCAGATAGGGGTCAATAGATGGGATGCCCTCAGGCCTCTGAAGCCAAACACCCCAGAACCCCTGTTTAGGGAGCCAAGTCTACAAACCTCACCAGGGTTGGTGGGGGAAACAAGCACCTACCAAGGCCAAAGCCAGGGCCACATGCTATCAGGTCCAGTTGGGAGAAACCAGATGGCAGAACTGACTGCAATGATGGCATCCATATTTACACCTGGTACCATCTCCAAGTACTCCACCAGAACTGATAGTAGTGGAACCTCAGCAGCATCAAGCTGAGTCCAGCATTCTCCCAATGCTGTTCACATTCCCAAGCAAATGCAGGCCAAAGAACAGAAGGAAGCCACTAGCACTCAGGTGGTAAAAAGAGGGCATCCAAAACAGGATCTGAAAGTTTGGCTGAGTCTGACAAGACCTCAGCCTAGCTCCATTAAGAAAAGTGCTAGCCAGGGACATGGTAGCAAGCCCCCTGACCCAAGGGAGAAGGTGTTGGTTGAGCTGCTGGTACCAGCAGATTCTGACTCTGACAGCATGGAATGAATGCTGACTTTGTGTTAGGTACTGACTTGGACACGTGACTTGGGGTCATCAGTTGATCTCTCTGGGCCATTACACGTTCGAATGATCACCCAAAGTGAGAGATAGAAGCTTAGGACCTTCTGTGTTGTGTAGACAAGAAGTATATGGTTGTAATTTAAACAAGAGATAGAGTACAACAGTCTAGTTTACTCTGTTTATATAGTATTTCTATGGTGTTATAATTAGATGAAACACTACGGTCCATGCACAAATGGTGTTGAAGTAGGACAATCTGGGAGGATCATAGAACCAATGAAAAGTGTCTGGGGTGACAGACGGTGAGAACAAGGGTAGTAGCTGGCGAATAGCTGGATATGAGTCGGTTTCTGGATAGATTAGATGGCTGAGTCATGGATATGACTCGGATAAGATAAGATAATGGAAAAATCATAACATTACCCCCTTGTTAAAGCAGTCGTCCTGACTGCTAAGGCTCTTCCAAAGGGGTGTCGAACTGTGTTGTGATTTGACTGATCCAGTATTGATCAATCAGGTTCTTCCATACATTCTCATCTGAATTGATGATCCATTTCATGTATCCATCTTTTCTTTTGGTGAGGTAGGCTACGTCGCCATGTTCTGAATATTCGTGGTCCAGTATCTTGACCACTATCTTGTTCTTTGTTGTGATTTTTGGAGTGTATATGGCATGGTTTATGCTAGCCTGATACTCTTGGATCACTTCCAAGGTGTTCGTCATTTTGTTCTCTCGAACCCATGAGTTGTGTTCACAGGTCCATCCTTTCCACTTGACTAGGTAGTCCATGACTTCCCTAGATAGTTGTCCTCGCTTGGATCATACCTTTCTGATGTGCGAGTCCAAGACTTCTTCAATTTCATATTCTTCTTGACCATCAACAAGGTCTGGAGGAGGAGGCAGTGGTGACTGTTGGTTCGGGAATGAAGGTGTAACATAGGGAGTCAACAACTTCTCGTTGAACCAAGGATGAATTTTTCAATGAGGTGGCAGTTTTAGCTTGTATGCTGCTGCTTCTGACTTTTCAATCATTTCAAATGGTCCTGTTTGTTTGTTGTCGAGCTTCTTCTTTGGTCAGGGGAGATGAAGGTTGGCCATATTGAGCCATACCTTGTCTCCAATTCTGTATTCCCATGGAGACTGCTTCTTTTTGTCATATTGCACCTTCATTTGCACCGCTGCCTTTTCTAAGGCATCATGTACTTTCTTATGGACCTTGGCCATTGTTTCCATGAAGTCGACCACTGCTGGGTTTGTGAAGCTGGTTTTTTGAATGGACTCAGGAATGAGTTGGGGATTTCGTCTGTACAGAACCATGAATGGATTTTTGCCCATGGCCAAATGGACTTGGTTATTGTGGGCGAATTCTGCAAGTGGTAGCCATGCTACCCAGTCTGTTTGATGATGGTTGACAAAGATTCGAAGATACTTTTCCACTTCCTGGTTGACTCTCTCTGTTTGTCCATCAGTCTGTGGATGGTATGCGGTGGAGGTGTTCTGCATGATGTTTAGCATTTGGTAAAGTTCCTTCATGAATGCTGAAATGAATTGTGGTCCTCTGTCTGATATGACCACCTGTGGCATCCCGTGCTTGGCGTATACATGATTGCACAATATCAACACCCATCCTTCTGCAGACAGCTCCTCGTTACACAGGATGAGGAGAATGTTCTTGGAGAAGCGATCTACAATGACGAGTAGAGCATCGCATCCTTCTGACTCTGGGAGTCCTGTGACCATATCGACTGAGATGTGGGTCCATGGTGTATCTGGTATTGCATTTGGATGAAGAGGCGCAGCCTTGGCCTGCGTGTCACTCTTCATTCATTGGCAAGTCTCACATCCTTTAATGTAAGACTCAATGTCCTTCTTCATCTTTGGCCACCAATACTCGTGAAGGATGAGTTCCTTCATCTTGGCAATACCTGGGTGTCTGGCAGTGATATGATCATGGAATTGTGAAATGATCTCACCGCGTAGGATAGAGTCATTTGGAATATAGACTCTTCTGTCATACCACAGGAGTTTGTTCTCCTGAGTGATCCCTCATTTGTGGTTAAGGGATTTCTCGATCCTGTGGTCCCACTGGTCTTTCTGTTTCATTGCGTCTCTTATACGCATGAGTCGTTCCTCAGTTGTGGGCAGTATTAATGCCTGGAAGTGTTCTGGGGATAGAACAACAACATCTTGATTGTCTTCTTTTCCCTGATTGTGGTTGTCTCTTCTGCTGAGAAGATTGGCCTTCTGATTCACAGTTCCAGCTTTGTGTTGAAGAACAAAGTGATATTCTGCTAGTTCAGTGACCTACCGAGCTTGTCTGCAGTTCAACTTCTGAGGTTTTCAGAAGTATTGAAGATTCTGGTGGTCAGTCCAGATCTCGATGGTCTCCTTGGTGCCCATAAGATAATGACGCCATTCTTCTAGTGCTAGCATGATTGCTAGTAACTCTTTGTCATAGATCTCATAATTGCGCTTGGTGATGGTGAGCACCTTTGACATGAAAGCAACTGGTCTCCATTTGCCATCCTTTTCTTGACTGAGAACAGCGCCAATAGCTCCGTCACTAGCATCTGCTTCTACTCGGAATTTCCCATCATCCGAGGGAATCGTAAGAACTATGTTGGTCATCATCAACTCTTTGAGTTGTCTAAATGCTTTTTCTTGTTCTGGTCCCCATGTCCAATCCACCTTTCTGGTTAACTGGGTGAGGGGGTGTATGATCTTGGAGTAATCCCAGATGAACTTGCAGTAAAAGTTCATGAATCCTAAGAAGGATTGTAGTTCCTTTTTCTTTGTTGGAGTGGGCCATTCTGCTATGCCCGTGATCTTGACTGGGTCCATGTGAATGGCATCTTCGCCAATGATAACCTCAAGATATTCAGTTTTGAGTACTTCAAACTCGCATTTTTCTGCTTTGAGGAATAACTTGTTCTCTTGGAGACGTTGGAGCACTTGTCAGACTATGTTTCGATGTTCAGACAAGGATTTTGTGAAAATAAGAATGTCGTCGAGGTAAATGGTGACTTTTCCTCTGGTGATCAAATCCTTGAATATGTCATTCATCATCCACTGGAATGTGGCTGGTGAGTTTGTGAGTCCAAAGAACATAACTGTTGGCTCAAAGAGTCCTCAGTTGGTTCTGAATGCGGCTTTTTCTTCATCTCTGTCTCGAATGTGAACATTGTTGTATCCCCATCATATGTCCAGCTTGGAGAAGTATTTAGCTCCACGTAGCTTGTCAATGAGTTCGGAGATCAGAGGGAGGGGATAATGATTCTTGATCATCATTTCATTCAGTTTTCGATAATCCTGAACAGGTCGAAGAGAACCATCCTTTTTCTTGACAAAGAAGAAGGGTGAGACGAAGGGGGATTTCGAGGGGCGAATATGTCCTGAGTCTAAGTTCTCATCCAAGAACTTGTCCAGTTGTTCTTGCTCATTTCAGTTGAGCAGGTATACCTTGCAATCCAAGGTAGATTTCACATTGGGAACCAATTCAATCGCGTGGTCTCAGGGCCTTCTTTCTGGTAATTCATCAAAGCTTTCTTTTGAGAACAAATCTCTAAAGCTTTGGTATTGGGGAGGCATGAGCTCCTCAAACATCTGTTTCAGTTTTTCAGCATTGGCGGCTGTGGCCAACTCATTTGCATGATGGATGGCACAAAGGATGATTTCTTCTTGCATATTGATGGCAAGAATACTTTCTCCTTCCTTGAGCTCTTCGTCCCATTGGTCTTCTTCATCTGCATCAGGCAAGGTGAAGTGGTTCTGAACACAGTGACATTGTCCGAATGTCAGGGTTCCTGCCTTCCAATTGATGAAAGGATTATGGCATTTAAGCCAGTCGTGGCCCAAATACACGGTTTTGGAGCCTAAGTCAGTGACTGCAAGGTCAATTCATTTGCTATGGTTTCCGATAGTCATTCGGAGTTCCACAAATTCTGTAATGTCCCCTGCCTTGTTGCGCATTCTGTCAGCATTATAGACCAGTATAGGGACAGCGGCCTTCCTGGTATCCAACTGGTGTTGTTGGATATACATTCAGTTGATAGAACTGCCTGTGCAGCCACTATCCAACAATGCTCGGGTTGTCAATGTTTGTTTCCCGGTACATGGGGAAAGTTGGATATCCACCAGGAAATCTCGTCCTGAGCTTCTGGTACTGTGGATATAGCAGATCAGTTCGTGTAGTTCAAAGAGCTGTTCTCAGGCTGTACTCCCTCCCATTCTGAGGTTCTGAATGAGATCCTCATCGATTTCTCCAAGTTGTTTGGGATGTACCCAAATGGAGAGAACCGCCTTGGTGATCGCCAACTCCTTGGAGTTGCATATTGCACGCAACGTCCAATCCATCCCAAATAGTCTGAGCCATTGGAAGTCATTCTGCTTCCCTGTATGTTTGGAAGACTTGTCTTGCTTCCCCATATGTTCGGAAGCAGTTGATACCCCCTTGTTAGGATGGGTGTTGGGTATGATGCTTCCCCATGCATTTGGAAGGTCAATAGTCTGTTTTTCTAGTGTTCTGGATATCGGGGTACTGGCTTTGGATTGGCTGTCTTGCCACATCCTAAATGCAGTGTCATCTTCTTCATCAGGTACTTCGATAATTGTTGTTCTACTGAAATGCCCCCTCTTTACCGCCTGGGCGCTAGCGGCTTCCTTCCTGTGTTCTTCAGCTGGCACCACTCATGATGGAGTTTGAATTTCCTTAGTCATTGACTCCCAGCTAGTGCCTAAGGCGACCTTCGCACGGTTGTAACCCATACCAGTCTGGTTTGGGTAATCCTGCCCCCTTTCTATCGCCTGGGCACTAGCAACTTCCTTCCTTTCGGCTTTGATCCTGTGACTTACCAGCCTGGTTTGGTACTCAGCTTCATCAAGTTTTCCACTCCCCAGACCAGTTTGTCCGGGGCGTCAGTCCTGGCCTTGGTTAGAGGCACTGTCCTGGTCCTCTGCCAACCCTGGTGGAACTGGTGGGCTTGCCCCTCCACTTGAGGAGGGTACTGGGACGGTTGGACTTCTGGGAGGCCCAAAGGAGTCCTGCCTACTGGTCCCTGTCCATCGCTGTGCACTCAGCGGTGTATCTGGTGAGCTCTGCTCATTGGACTTTGTTGTGGCACCAGCACCATCTGGCAAGTCCCGCTCCAGTTCGTCGGAGGCTTGGGAGTTGTCACTACAGATACTTGTGTCAGTGTCTTTTAGAAGGATGACATACCTGTTTGTTCTTGTTGATTCTTGATCAGTCTTCAGCTTCTGTGAAGTCATGGGTATATTCTTTTTGGTATATAATAGTCTGTTTTCATAGTAATTAGTCCGACCTGTGGAAGCCAAGAACACACCTTGAGACTTGGGTGAGCAAGGGGAATCAAACCCTTGATGCCCTACTCTTTTACCTCCTCAACCTTGGAGGTGCTCGGCACCACTGCATCAGTGGGCCCCACATATCTCACAATGTTCTTCTCTTTTGTAGGGCAGTTTCTGCTCAGGTGTCCCTTCTCATTACACCTGAAACAACACCCCTCGGCTCATTGCTGGTCTAAGTCCATGGGCTTCCCTGCCCCTCCGTACATTGTCCACTTACCAGTTCCAGCATCCTGACTGGTTCCTCCACTCTCAGCAGTTGGCTTTGGGGCCAAGGAACTTGTCGCCCCAGCGGTGTTTTTGCTGCTGGGCTGCTGTTGTTGGGGATACAGGCTCTGCTTCTGGCCATCCCGAGGCATACTGGTGGTCTGATCAAAGACCCACTTCTGCTGTCTCTCTTCATACATCCAGAGGATGCATTCCTTCCACTCCAGATATGAGCATGGAATGCTCATGCCCATGTTGGATATGAAGGTCGTATAAGAACTGGAGACTCCCAGTCTTACCACCTTCACCATTGTGCCGCGTTTGGCTTCATTGGTCCATCGACCCACTAGCTTGGCTTCTTCCTCAAGCTTCTGGAAATAATGGGAGGTGGGCTGAGCTCCCATGTGCAAGTCGAACATGTGCTTCTCGTGGATCTCCTCAATGGCGGGATCCCGGAATTGTCATGTGACTAGGTCGACACAGTCAGCCCAGTCGGGATATCTGAAATGGGCGGTGGTGCCATCAAAGGCATCTCTCACCCAGTATTCAGGTCTCTTGTAGACCCACCAGTCCTTGGTGGCACCCTCAAAGTGGGATGTCGCAAATAGTACCAGGTGCGATGGCACCTGGAAGTAATGATGGAACACTTCAAAGTAGGCGATACAATCGCCAATGAAGCATTCAATGTCATCATGGTCCTCCTTGAATGGAGCAGGGACCTTGACAAGGGTTGGCTTGATGCCCAGATAAGGGGCATCAGCAGTGGCATTCCTGACAGGATTTGGGATGGGGTCAGGAGGTCCCTGACTGGGGGGCAGTCTTGGGATTGAGTAATGATCCAGCCTGTAACCCGGGTGGCCTCTTGGTGGCTCCCCCGATGGTCTTCCCCTTTCCAGTTCCTTCCCCTTTTCTTGATCCCTGAGGTAATCTGTCATCATCTTGCAGGCGGATTCCTCCCTGTCGAGCTCTTCATGCATCTCTGCAATGTGTCACTCTTTTTCCATCAGCGTGGTTTTCATCTGCTGATGGATTTCTTCTGCCATGGCAGGAGTTCTTGATGCCCCTGCAGTGGCATTTCCTGCAGGGGCTCCTTCAGCTTCCATGTCTTCTCCCACCCCTGCGAAGAGAAGACTACCACCCTGATAGGGGTGGTAACCTGGGTGACGTGCCCTATGATGTGGGGGCAAGTCAGGCAGTGGTCGTGGGTTTGCGACCGGGGTATCTGGTGGGTGGTCCGGATATATTTCGTATTGGGGCTGGTGGTAGTCCAGCCCGCCGTAGTAACCTGTGTCATAGGTTAACATATCATACTGGGGCCTTTGCCCCCAATCACTCCTCTCTTGCCACCTCCAGCCTCCATAGGTGCTGGAGGGTCCTCTCCAATTCCTGTTGCTCATCTGGATCTCGGGGCTGAAGCCCTGGAAAGAAATCCCCTGCGGAGGGGTGGAATATACTTCGGTTGCAATTTGCACAAATCCAGGCAGCAACGATGTTGGCCCTAGCAGAGCTGGGCCCATTGATTGGGACCCGAATGGGGTCCCCTCAGTTGAGTGCCAACCACTCATCCATTTCAATTCTGGGCTCTTCCCAGAGGTCTCAGGCTTCGATGTCTCTGCATCGGACTTCCCAAGCGGTAGTCCGGAAGGGACCGAAAAGTCTTTGGTCGACCTCAGAGAGGTCAGGCCAGATGAAGTCTTCCCCATGTGGGTTGAATGGGTTGTCGGTGGCACAGGGAGGGGCCGGGACTGGGGTGTTGTCTCTGATGATATCATTGTCGGACTCATCATTGGAGATCTCAATGACAGGGAGAGAGGAGAGAGAGATGGACTCTCCTTCCTTGGGCCATGCTTCTCGTCCCCATGGTCCATAGGGATGGTTTCGATCCATGGCAGGATCATCAGGGTGGTGGGGTCTGGAAGGACCAGACCTTCTACTGTCATCGCTGTTGGGTGACAGGGAATCTGATCATTCCCTCCAATGTGATATGCAGAGGGCAGAGGTTGGTAGACAAGGGGGGGGGGGGCTGGGGTAAGCGGGCGGAGGATCATCAAGCGCAAGCCAAATGTCCTGTGCATATTCTTGGGCCACCATGTATGTGGCTGTTGGTTGCTCTAGTGTGATGGTGGGTCGTTCCATCTGGTACCAGAGGAGGACTGCTCATGCATTATGTACGTGGGCAGAGGAGGGCCCAGGAGTCAGGGCCCTCGAATCTGAACTCCCCTCAGAGGAGGAGACAATTGTGAACCGGGGACAAGGGTGGACGAGTGGTATCATCACTCGTTCTCCCAGTCGGACAGGGGGTAGCTCCCTGGGAATGACATGGTCTGGATGTCAGGGAGGTCAGGGGGATGGAGTGGGTTGTTGGGTGTGCCTTTGCTGGAGCAGTGCCCTAATTTCTTCCTCGTAGATAAGTATGGCAAGGACCATGAAAAAAGTCAATAGTATAGTGCTGCCGATGGCAATGCCGAGTGAAATGGTTCTTGGTTCCTGGGGGTTTCATTCTTCTTCGGGCATGAAGAAGTGCTTCTAGACGGCTAGCATTGAAGAAGCAAGGAAGGATATATCTCTTGTTTAATGTTAGGCACTGACTTAGACACATGACTTGGGGTCATCAGCTGATCTCTCTGGGCCATTACGCATTCGAACGATCACCCAAAGTGAGAGATAGGAGCTTAGGACCTTCTGTGTTGTGTAGACAAGAAGTATATGGTTGTAATTTAAACAAGAGATAGAGTACAATGGTCTAGTTTACTCCGTTTATATAGTATTTCTATGGCATTATAATTAGATGAAACACTACAGTCCATGCACAAATGGTGTTGAAGTAGGACAATCCGGGAGGATCATAGAACCAATGAAAAGTGTCTGGGGTGACAGATGGTGAGAACGAGAGTAGTAGCCAGCGAGTAGCTGGATACGAGTCAGTTTCTGGATAGATTAGATGGCTGAGTCATGGATATGACTCAGATAAGATAAGACAATGGAAAAATCGTAACACTTTGCCAGTTAATATCCCCAGAGATCAGAGTGCAACTGCTTATCGCCCATCACTGGTAGCACTCACAACAGCCATAGTACAGGAATCTGCTAGCACCCAGGTGGTAAAGAGGGGGCACTCCAACAGAACCACCACTATCATTGAAGTATCTGATAAATGTTATGTACCAACTTGGGCACGTGACTTGGGGCAGTCAGCTGATTCCCTCTAGGCCATTACGCATTCGAACGATCACCCAATTGAGAGAACGAAGCCAATAGCCTTCTGTGTTGTGCAAACAAGAAGTATATGGTTTTAATTTAAACAAGAGATAGAGTACAACTGTCTAGTTTACTCTGTTTATATAGTATTTCTACGGCGTTATAATTAGATGAAACACTACGGTCCATGCACAAACGGTGTCAAAGTTGGACGATCCAGGAGGATCATAGAACCAATAGAAAGCATCTGGGGTGACAGATGGTGAGAATGAGGGTTGTAGCTGGCAAATAGCTGGATACGAGTCGGTTTCTGGGCTAGATTAGATGGATGAGTCATGGATATGACTCGGATAAGATAAGATAACGGAAAAATCATAACATTACCCCCTTGTTAAAGCAGTCATCCTGACTGCTAAGGCTCTTCCAAAGGAGTGTCGAACTGTGTTGCGATTTGACTGATCCAGTACTGATCAATCAAGTTTTTCCATATTTCTTCATCTGGATTGATAATCCATTTGATACGTCCGTCTTTTCTTTTAGCGAGGTAGGCTACATCGCCGTGTTCCGAGTATTTGTGGTCCAGTATCTTGACCACTATCTTTCTGGTTGCGATTTTTGGAGTGTATATGGCACAGTTTATGCTAGCCTGATACTCTTGGATTGCTTCCAATGCGTTCGTCATCTTGTTCTCTCGAACCCATGAGTTGTGCTCACGAGTCCATCCCTTCCATTTGACTAGGTAGTCCGTGACTTCCCTAGATGGCTGTCCTCACTTGGATTGTACCTTTCTGGTGTGCGAATCCAAGACTTCTTCTATTTCGTATTCTTCTTGACTGTCGACGAGGTCTGGAGGAGAAGGCGGCGGTTGTTCTTGGTTCGTAAATGAAGGTGAGACGTATGGAGTCAACAGCTTCTCATTGAACCAGGGATGGATCTTCCAATGTGGCAGCAGCTTTAACTTGTATGCTGCTACTCCTGATTTTTCAATGATTTCGAACGGTCCCATTCATTTATCATCGAGCTTCTTCTTTGGTCATGGAAGATGAAGGTTGGCGGTGTCCAGCCATACCTTATCCCCAATTCGGTACTCTCTTTGAGTCTGCTTCTTCTTATCATATTGCGCTTTCATTTGTGCCGCAGCCTTTTCCAATGCTTCATGGACCTCCTTATAGACCTTGGCCATAGTTTCCATGAAGTCGACAGCTGCAGGGTTTGCGAAGCTGGTTTTCTGTATTGACTCAGGAATGAGTCAGGGGTTTCATCCGTTGATGTGCTTGGTAATGGCGAGTGACAAAAGAATTAGGGAATGGCAATGAACACCAATCACACTAAACCTCTTACTACTCTACACTTAATCACCAATATTGAATTCGGGCGGTTTCAAGTACGATGGAAGCACTCTGCAGACTTCAATAATCAAATACAATTGTCTTAAAGACATTTTATTCATTACTAGTGAGTTTATACAAAGTACTACTCATACTAGTGGGATGGGTAAGACACAATTGGATAAGAGTGACTTGGTTTGAGCTACTGTGCTCGTTCTGACTGAAACGGCTTCAGGCTGGTGGTACACTTGGCCCTATACTGCTTCCTACAAGTGATAAACACTTGACTAGCTGCACTCTTGGCTAACTAGTGGCACTCTTGGCCTAAGAATAAACTATAACTCCAAGAACTTTGCTTGAACTAACTTCAAAACACTCCGGACCTTTGCAGGACACAACAGTGACTCTAATGGACTTCAATTCAATGCAATTCTATGGGTGACTTAGTGACTATTAATCACTTCATCGAGGTTAAGCACAAAAGCCCTTGATTGGGGACACCAGTTACTACCAGTGAGGGCTCAACTGCGGGGATGGCTTGCCTGCTTTGCACGAGTGCCCATCCCACTACTTATATACTACTGAGGCAAAACTATAAATATCATCTGGGTATAGGGTATATTGGTAAGGATTTCTTGGCTAGTCACGAATAATGGTGAATAATCACACAATAGTCGGTCTAGTCTGTTTTCTTTTCAAATATTCGGTCTAGAGACTCCACAGTTGGTCTTTCCGCACCCTTGGCACAACTACAGGCCCTAGTAATGCGGTTATATGGATATCTGGATATTGGTGCCTGTAACAGCTATCCGATCATGATCAAGGGTGCAGTCCAGCTCCACTAGCATCGATCATAAGAGATCTATATTGAAATAGTCAGATCTGGGCTCAAGGTTAATCTATTCCTAATTTATTTCTAAGTCCTGTTTCAAGATTGCCATGTGACTAGTTATTCTGACTTAGGCGTTTATGCCCAGTCTGGGCTGCTAGTGACAGAACTTGACGAGATCTGTGTACTCTGCTCCTGGTTTTTGTGTGCTAGTAGCATCCTTCGTTTGCTAGTGGCTGTATTTCACTTAGTCCTGCTAGCATTCGAGTTACTAGTCTGGCCGGCTGGTAGATTTAACCCACTAATGGTGTTGCATCTAAGTCCTGGCTCTACCAGTTGCTTACTGCTTTTAACTATCAGCTTGAAGCCTCAGCTATAGTCCTCTATGTATCACTAGTATAGGATAGATGTGCAATAGTATTGTTACAAAATCGCAAAATCTAGGTGTGAATGCGTAGATGGCATATCACCGTATAGGACCATGAAGGGACTTTTGCCCATGGCCGAATGGACTCGGTTGTTATGGGCAAATTCGGCGAGTGGTAGCCATGCTACCCAGTCGGTCTGTCGGTGATTGACAAAGATGCGAAGGTATTTCTCGACCTCCTGGTTGACTCTCTCTGTCTGTCCATCTGTCTGTGGGTGATATGCCATGGACATGTTTTGGGTGATGTTCAGCATTCGATAGAGTTCTTTCATGAATGCTGAGACAAATTAGGGTCCTCTGTCAGAGATAACCACTTGCGGCATTCCATGTTTTGCATATACTTGGTTGTGAAGTATTAATGCCCATCCTTCTGCTGATAACTCCTCATTGCATGGAACCAAGAGGATGTTCTTGGAGAAATGATCTACAATGACCAGTAGAGCATCAAACCCATCTGACTCGGGGAGTCCAGTGACCATATCGACTGAGATATGTGTCCAGGGTGCATCGGGTATTGCGTTGGGGTGAAGAGGGGCAGCCTTGGCCTGCATATTGCTCTTTGTTCGTTGGCAAGTCTCACATCCTTTGATGTATGACTCGACGTCCTTCTTCATCTTCGGCCACCAATACTCACGAAGTATGAGTTCCTTGGTTTTTGTGATTCCAGGGTGTCCAGCGGTGATGTGGTCATGGAATTGTGCGATGATCTCACCGCGTAATATTGAGTCGTTGGGAATGTAGACTCGCCCGTCGTACCATAGGACTTTGTTTTCCTGGGTGATTCCTCGTTCATGATTGAGGGATTTCTCTATCCCCTGGTCCCATTGGTCTTTTTGTTTGGTTGCATCTTTTATACGCATGATCCTTTCTTCAGCCATTGGTAATACCAACACTTGGAAGTGTTCTGGAGATAAGATGACAATGTCTTGGTTGTCTTCTTTTCCCTGATCATGATTGTCTCATCTACTGAGAAGATCGGCCTTCTGATTAGTGGTTCCAGCTTTATGTTGAAGGATAAAGTGGTACTCCGCTAGCTCAGTGACCCACTGAGCTTGTCAGCGATTTAACTTCTGGGGTTTCTGAAAGTACTGGAGATTCTGATGGTCAGTCCAGATCTCAATGGTTTCTTTAGTGCCCATGAGGTAATGGCGCCACTCTTCTAATGCCAGCATGATTGCTAGCAACTCTTTATCATAGATTTCATAGTTATGCTCAGTGATGGTGAGCGCTTTAGACATGAAGGCAATTGGCCTCCATTTGCCTTCCTTTTCTTGACTGAGGACAGCGCCGATGGCTCCGTCACTGGCATCGGCCTCTACTCGGAACTTCCCATCATCCAAAGGAATTGTAAGAACTACGTTTGTCGTCATCAGCTTCTTGAGTTGATTAAACACTTGTTCTTGTTTGGGTCCCCACATCCAGTCTACTTTTCCAGTTAACTGGGTAAGGGGATGCACTATCTTGGAGTAGTCCTTGATGAACTTTCGGTAGAAGTTCGTGAATCCTAAGAAGGACTGTAGTTCCTTCTTCTTTGTCGGGGTTGGCCATTCTATTATCCCCACTATCTTGACTGGGTCCATGCGAATGGCATCTTCGCTGATGATAACCCCTAGGTATTCGGTTTCGAGTACCTCGAACTCGCATTTTTCTGCTTTGAGGAACAACTTGTTCTCTCGAAGTCTTTGGAGTACTTGTCGTACTACATTCCGGTGTTCTGACAAGGATTTGGTGAAAATGAGTATGTCATCGAGGTAAATAGTGACTTTTCCTCCAGCGATCAAATCCTTAAATATGTCGTTCATCATCCACTGGAACATGGCTGGTGAATTGGTGAGTCTGAAGAACATAACCGTAGGCTCAAAGAGTCCTCAGTTAGTTCTAAACGCTGCTTTTTCTTCGTCTCCGTCTCTAATATGGACATTGTTGTATCCCCATCATACGTCCAACTTGGAGAAGTACTTGGCTCCCCATAATTTGTCGATTAGCTCGGAAATGAGTGGAAGGGGGTAACAATTCTTGATCATCATTTCGTTCAACTTCCAGTAGTCTTGAACTGGTCGTAGGGAGCTGTCCTTTTTCTTGACAAAGAAGAAAGGAGAGGCGAAGGGGGATTTCAAGGGGCGAATTCGTCCCGAGTCTAAGTTCTCATCCAAGAACTTGTCCAATTGTTCCTGCTCAGTGCGATTGAGCAGATACACCTTACAATCCAAGGTAGATTTCAAGTTAGGAACCAGCTTGATTGCGTGGTCCCAGGGTCTTCTCTCTGGTAATTTGTCAAAGCTTTCCTTAGAGAATAAATCTCTAAAGCTTTGATACTGAGGAGGCACGAGCTCCTCAAACATCTGTTTCGGTTTTTCCATGTTGGTGGCTGCAGCCAACTCGTTCGCATGATGGACGGCATGAAGGATGATTTCCTCTTGCATATTGATGGCAAGAATACTTTCTCCTTCCTCAAGCTCTTCGTCCCATCGGTCTTCTTTGTCTGTGTCGGATAAGGCAAAGTAATTTTGGATGCAATGACATCATCCGAATGTCAAGGTCCCCACCTTCCAGTTGACGAAGGGATTGTGGCGTTTAAGCCAGTCGTGTCCCAAATATATGGTCTTGGAACCAAGGTCTGTGACCACGAGGTCAATGCGCTCGCTATGTCCTCCAATCATCATCCGAAGTTCTACAAACTCGGTGATGTCCCCTGCTTTATTGCGCATTCTGTTGGCATTATAGACCGGTATAGGGGCTGCGGCCTTCCTGGTGTCCAATCGATGTTGCTGGATGTAAGTTCGATTGATAGAGCTGCCTGTGCAGCCACTATCCAACAATGCTCGGGTTGTCAATATCTTTTTCCTGGTACATGGGGAAAGTTGGATGTCTACCAAGAAGTCCCGTCCGGAACTCTTGGTGCCACGAATATAACAAATTGGTTTGTGTAATTCATAGAGCTGTTCTCGGGCAATGCTCCCTCCCATCTGTAAGCTTTGAATAAGCTCGTTATCGATTTCTCCAAGTTGTTTGGGGTGTACCCAGATGGAGAGAACCGCTTTGGCATTTGCCAAGTTCTTGGAGTCGCATATTGCATGCAGCGTCCAGTCAATTCTGAATGGTTTGAACCATTGGAATCCGTCCTGCTTCCCCATACATTCAGAAGACTTGTCTTGCTTCCCTGTACATTCAGAAGTGTTTGATACCCCCTTGTTAGGATAGGTGTCAGGTTCGATACTTCCCCTTGCATTCGGAAGGTCAATGGTCTGTGTTTCTGGTGTTCTAGATATCGGGGTACTGGCTTTGGATTGGCTGACTTGCCACATCCTAAAAGCCATGTCGTCTTCTTCGTCGGGTACTTCAACGACAGTAGTTCTGCTGGAATGCCCCCTTTTTACTGCCTGGGCGCTAGCGGGATCCTGTCCCTTTTCCTTGGCCGGCACCACTCGCGACAGAGTTTGAAATTCCTTGGTCATTGACTCCCAGCTAGTGCCTAAGGCGACCTTCACATGGTTGTCGACCCTTTGACTTGCCAGCCCGGTTTGGTACTCAGCTTCATCAAGTTTTCCACTCCCCGGACTGGTTTGTCTGGGTCGTCGGTCCTGGCCTTGGTTAGAGGCACTGTCCTGGTCCTCTGCTGACCCTGGCGGTGATATGCCGTCTATGCATTCACACCTAGATTTTGCGATTTTGTAACAATACTATTGCACATCTATCCTATACTAGTGATACATAGAGGACTATAGCTGAGGCTTCAAGCTGATAGTTAAAAGCAGTAAGCAACTGGTAGAGCCAGGACTTAGATGCAACACCATTAGTGGGTTAAATCTACCAGCTGGCCAGACTAGTAACTCAAATGCTAGCAGGACTAAGTGAAATACAGCCACTAGCAAACGAAGGATGCTACTAGCACACCAAAACCAGGAGCAGAGTACACAGATCTCATCAAGTTCTGTCACTAGCAGCCCAGACTGGGCATAAACGCCTAAGTCAGGATAACTAGTCACATGGCAATCTTGAAACAGGACTTAGAAATAAATTAGGAATGGATTAACCTTGAGCCCAGATCGGACTATTTCGATATAGATCTCTTATGATCAATGCTAGTGGAGCTGGACTGCACCCTCAATCATGATCGGATAGCTGTTACAGGCACCAATATCCGGATATCCATATAACCGCATTACTAGGGCATGTAGTTGTGCCAAGGGTGCGGAAAGACCAACTGTGGAGTCTCTAGACCGAATATTTGAAAAGAAAACAGACTAGACCGACTATTGTGTGATTATTCACCATTATTCGTGACTAGCCAAGAAATCCTTACCAATATACCCTATACCCAGATAATATTTATAGTTTTGCCTCAGTAGTATATAAGTAGTGGGATGGGCACTCGTGCAAAGCAGGCAAGCCATCCCCGCAGTTGAGCCCTCACTGGTAGTAACTGGTGTCCCCAATTAAAGGCTTTTGTGCTTGACCTCGACGAAGTGATTAATAGTCGCTAAGTCACCCATAGAATTGCATTGAATTGAAGTCCATTAGAGTCACTGTTGTGTCCTGCAAAGGTCCGGAGTGTTTTGAAGTTAGTTCAAGCAAAGTTCTCGGAGTTATAGTTTATTCTTAGGCCAAGAGTGCCACTAGTTAGCCAAGAGTGTGGCTAGTCAAGTGTTTATCACTTGTAGGAAGCAGTATAGGGCCAAGAGTGCCATCAGTTTATTCTTAGGCCAAGAGCGCCACTAGTCAGCCAAGAGTGCGACTGGTCAAGTGTTTATCACTTGTAGGAAGCAGTATAGGGCCAAGAGCGCCACCAGCCTGAAGCCGTTTCAGTCAGAACGAGCGCAGTAGCTCAAACCAAGTCACTCTTATCTAATTGTGTCTTACCCACCCCACTAGTACGAGTAGTACTTTGTATAAACTCACTAGTAACGAATAAAATGTCTTAAAGACAATTGTACTTGATTATTGAAGTCTGCAGAGTGCTTCCATCGTACTCGAAACCGCCCGAATTCAATATTGGTGATTAAGTGTAGAGTAGTAAGAGGTTTAGTGTGATTGGTGTTCATTGCCATTCCCTAATTCTTTTGTCACTCGCCGTTACCAAGCACATCATCTGGAGCCCACCGTGGGGGGGGTTTCAGACTTGATAATCCTGTTGAATAAAAGACGCTTATTTGACACTAGTCTTGTTAAATAAACTACTGTTCAAACCTAGTAGCTTGTACGCAATCTGTCTAACCAAGCCTCAGCGAAAGCGAAGGGCAAAGCTAGAACTACAGAGCCCGCACGAGCATCGTCTTCAAGGCTAGCACCTAATAGTGCTACCTCGAGACCAAGAGGAAGATCAACAGCCAATTCACGAGCTGCTGGTGTTGGATCTCCGTCTAACTATGACTTGTTAAAGCAGAAACGAAGTGCAACTGCACCGCCCAATAGCTCACAAGCTAGGACAGCGCAGCGAATCAACGCGAACTTAACAGTTCAACAGACTAGACCCATCGCACCACGCCTAAGGCCAAGACCTTCCTTCCCTAGTGAAGATAGAATATCACTAGTACCTGGACAAACGAACTCACAGTCCATTCAAACCGTTAGTAGACCGTCCATGTCGACTAACAACCAAAAGATGCCTAGACCAACGTCTAGGGACGCGCCCAAGTTTGATAGTGAAGAACCAGAGAACTTGCATCATTTCCTTGGGCAAATGGAGGATTTATTCTCTGACTACAGCATCACCGACGACGACGAGAAGAAGAAGAAGCTAGTAAGGTATACGGATGCACGTACCGAAGAAGAATGGCAAACCCTAGAGGAGTATGATAGTGGCACCTTCGACGAATTCAAGGAAGCTATCTTGAAAAACTATCCAGAGGCGGCAGACGCAGAGACAGGCACTTGGGAGAGGCTCACGCGTATATCGCGAAAGTTCTCAAACCTTGGGGCTGACGAGCGCGAGTCGTATCTGAAGTTCAAGCGTAGATTCTTGACCGAAGCTAAGAAGCTGCAGAAACCTCCTGTGCTAGTCACGAATCGAGAACTAGTGGAGAAATTCACTGAGTCGTTGTCTCCCGCGTTTAGAGAAAACATCGCATTGCGATTGAGTATCAAGCGTGGATTCAAAAGCATGACAAGTGCACCTGCTGTTGCTGCTGGTGTCAGTAGTTCTACTGCACCGGTTGCTGCAAGACCCATGAAAAGACGGGAAGATATGCACACCCTCGATGAGGTTGTTGCTGAAGCTGATGATATTGCTCTCAACAGCTCCACTAGTTACCTTCTGTTGGCGACTAGTGGAAGTATATCATCTACTGGAGCCATTAGTGGTTCTGGATTCAAGGCAGAATTTGAAGAAGTAAAGCAGCAAGTAGCTACTTTACTCGATCGCATTGACGTGAGTGAGAAACAGGCAAAGGAGCGCCAAGAACAAATATTGAAAGCCTTTCAACAAGGTGGAAATAATAGCTCCTTGCCAAGGCAATCACGACCACAGAATGAACACCCAGGAGCAGGCCCTTCTGACAACTGCTGGTACGACTGGAAACCTGGGCACTACGTAAGAGATTGCCAGAATGTCCAGAAGCACTTAGCAGAAGGATTGTTGAAGTTTGTCGACCGCAAGTTCATGATGGCCGATGGTAATCCAATCCCACACGAACCAGCGCACCTCTGTCCAATGGATCGAATGCTAGCAATGTTGAATAAGAAGCAAGAACAGATGTTCTGGGAGGATGTCAGTGGGCCGGCTGGAATATTTAATGTCAGCCTACCTGATAACACTTCTTTGTATGCCAATAGGCCACGAGACGCTAGGGATGAAGTGATCGATAGACTTCGTCAAGACCTGCAGTATTGGCAGACTAGCACTCATGTTTCAACGCCTGTTCAATCTACTGTTCAGCCTCAGTTGTTACAAACACCTGTTCCATCTACAAGTAGTCAAACATTGAATCAATCATTTGATCCTAATGTTTTCTTGAATCAAATGAAGTCGCTATTCAACCAGGCCAGTAGTCAGACTGCGGCTAGTGACCAAAATTTTGATAGTCAGTATGTTGCCACGCATGCTAGCAGTGGTGAGTCTTCCCAACAGGGTTTCGAAAGGGTCTGATGAAGGCTACGGGGAAGAATACGTCAATCCCTATGACTATTCCCCATAAACAGCCGGAGGACCATTTTAAAAATAGACCCAAGGGAACTGAACCGAAGAAATATGCAAAGAAAGTGGTTGAACCAGTGTCTGATGAATATAATGAATATAATAAAGAAGAACCTGCACCACGAGTACCCACTAGTAAGACGGTTGTAGTGGAAATACCTACCATTAAACCCACTAGTAAGAAACCGGTGACAGTAGAAGATGCTAGCAGTGATGAGGATGAGGCCCCACATCGAGAACTGCCATTTAGAAAAGTTCCGAGTGTAAGTTTTGCGCCCCTCCCATCAGATAGCACAAACAAAAAGAAAAACCAAGTGAGATTCGAGGAATCCAAGACACCAGCATATAAACATATGGCACCCATCCATAAGGAGGGTAGAGTGCAGGATGTCGCATCTAAAGTATTGAAAACGCCTATAGTCTTGAATGCAGAAGAGCTCATGGACCTGTCTGAGCCTCTAAGAAAAGAAATTGCCAAATTAATGGCTAAGAAACGAATTTCGGCTCAGCCAGTAACAGAACAGATGTATAGTGTGGGGGAGACAGAACCCAAGTCTGACCCATTGCCATTTGACAAGTCTATTGATGAAGAAAACGCAGCTAATGAGGCCTTGTCCTTGAATGCAGATGCGATTGACATTTCCGATTTGCCATCTGCGACATTCATGGCAGCGCAATTCAGTATGGGTTTAATTCCCGCTGGGTCCTTGATTATGACCGACCCATATCTACAGTATCTAGATTCACTAGCACCAGGAGAAAAGCCTAAGCAGGTAATAGTTGCCAAAGACTCAGCTAGTCTGCGAGCTGTCTATCCTTTAATTAATGGTGCAGGCGAAGAAGAAAGTGTAGTTGATGGTGGCTCACAGATAGTATCGATGGCTAGTACCATTGCGACTAGGCTAGGAATAGCATGGGATCCTGACATAACTATTCATATGCAGAGTGCGAATGGTCAGCTTGAGAAAACCTTAGGACTAGCAAGGAATGTCCCATTCCTATTTAATGATATAACCATGTACTTGCAAGTACATATCATCACTAGTCCAGCATATAAAGTGCTACTAGGCCGACCGTTTGATGTTCTCACAGAAAGTGTTATTAGGAATCAAGCAGATGGTGGCCAGATTATTACCATCACTGATCCGAACACTAGTAGGAGGTGCACCATTCCAACCTTCTTGAGAGGGGCTCCTCCTAGATTAGCCAAAATGGCACCTAGAGCAGCTGAAGAGGGTTTTCAATTGAACTCAATGAATTGATGAACGATCAAGGAGAGTTAGCCCTGCAAATCGTACAGACTAGTGATGGTAACTTGGAAATCGAAGCGTATATGAAACCAAAAGAAGGCGCTAGTTTCTCAGAAAAAGAACTACGTGACAACTTTCTTATGGCTTCGATGAGTTGTGAAGAAAAATTATGCCAAGATGAACAAGCCAAGGGACTATTAAACTCCTACTTCCAAGGAAAGGTAGTCCTTGAGGGCTACAAAGCACAATATCATGTGTATGAGCACATTAGCGATGGCTCTCAATTACGAGAGGATAATGAAATCCCAATTTATAATATACTAGTTGATAACTTGCATGCGAGGTCAAAGACTAGTAAGTCTAAGAAGAAAAAGACGACACTAGTCCCTGGTTTTGAACACCTTGGTGCACACATGAAGAGCCCAGACTTTAAACCAGTCGCAGTGCTCGCTAGTAAGAAATATAAACCTGTAGCATTGAAGGTAAAGCCACTACTGGGTGACCTGCCAGAAAAATTCCGAATAGTGAGAGACATTAAGGGTGATCCCCTCAAAGACATCCCACTATTGAGTACTAGTCCACCAGAATATGTACCTACAGCACGCTATACCCCAGAAAGAAAAGCTAAGATTGATGAGAATCACCCAGAAGGATTTCTATGGCCAGAAGAGCGCAAACTAATGCACCATTTCATGACTATCCAAGAACAGGCATTCGCTTGGGATGATACTGAACGGGGGCATTTCCGAGAAGATTTCTTCCCGCCAATAGATATTCCTGTAGTACCACACACTCCATGGGTATTGAAGAACATTCCCATCCCACCTGGGATCTATGAAGAAGTCTGTAGGATTATTAAATCCAAGATTGAAGCTGGTGTATATGAACCATCTAATTCTTCATATAGATCAAGGTGGTTCTGTGTTATTAAGAAAGATGGTAAAAGCCTTTGACTAGTACATAGTTTGGAGCCCCTCAATGCAGTAACTATTGCGCATTCAGGAATTCCACCAGCCACAGATGAACTCTCAGAGCACTTTGCTGGACGAGCCTGTGGAGGATGTTTGGACTTGTATGTTGGATATGACGAGCGCGACATAGCGGTTGGGTCTCGGGACTACACTACCTTCCAGACACCATTTGGTTCTATGCGACTAGTAAAGTTACCGATGGGTTGGACGAATTCTGTCCCAATATTCCATGAAGATGTGACACATATCCTAAGAGAAGAAATCCCACATGTCACTCGTCCCTATATTGATGATGTACCTGTACGAGGACCAAAGACTCGCTATGAAACAGGGGAGGGGAATTTTGAGACTATTCCAGAGAACCCAGGGATTCGTCGTTTTGTATGGGAACATATGCAGAACATGAATCGAGTGGTCCAACGGATGAAATATTGTGGAGGAACTTTTTCTGGACCTAAAACGTTCTTGTGTGTTGAAGAAATGACGGTGGTTGGTCATTTGTGTACGTATGAAGGTAGAAAAATTGAACCTGATAGGGCTGGAGTCATCAGTCGTTGGGGCCCTTGCAAGCATCTCACAGATGTACGAGCCTTCTTAGGCACTTGTGGAGTCTGTCGAAAGTTTATAAAAGACTATTCGAAGATAGCAGAGCCACTAGTCAAGTTGACTCGGCTCAATATACCCTTTGAATGGGAGGATGAACAGCAACTAGCCATGGATAAGTTAAAAGAGGCGGTTGTGAATAGTCCAGCTATTCGACCAATTGACCTCACTAGTGAAGCAGAAGTAGGCCTATGCGTTGATACCTCATACAAGGCTGTTGGGTTCTACATCTATCAAGTTGATGAAAAAGATCCTACCAAGCGCTACTATGTTCACTTTGGTTCGATCACAATGAATGAAAGAGAAGCACGGTTTTCACAGCCCAAACGCGAACTGTATGGACTATTGCGAGCATTAAAAGCTTGTCAGTATTGGCTCATTGGGATTCGCAACTTAGTAGTTGAAACTGATGCACAATATATTAAGGGTATGCTAAGCAACCCTGGAATGGGACCAAATGCCACTATCAACCGTTGGATAGAGGACATATTGATGTTTCATTTCACCCTTCGGCATGTGAAAGGTAGTACTTTCCCCGCAGATGGACTATCAAGGCATGACTCCCAACCTGGAGATGAAGTCCACCCTGACTTGGAGGACTATGAGCTTGAAGACCATGGCCCCTTGAAATTCGAAGTAGCAGAAGGGACTAGTACATGGCCAAAGGAACTTGAAGAATTTAAGAATGAAATTGATAGTCGAGGTGGCTATATGTATACGCTAGCCACGAGTATTGACGATTTTACTGTAGAATTGGATGATGCACGCTCACACGAGCTAGAATTAAGAAATCTGTACTTTGCACAAGTGAACACCGATGAAACTCTAGGCCAGTTCTTGAAGGCTACTCCACTAATTCCAGGTCTCAAACATAAGTTTGACCCTAACAAAAGGGAGGACTATCCAGAGAGGCAACGGACTAATAGTGGACTGGCACAAGATGAACGCTTACCACATGTCAGAACCTGGTTGAGAAACCTCAGGTACCATCCAGAGGGACTTAATGACAAGCAGTACTTGAATTTTAAGCAGTACTGTCGTAACTTCTTCCTAGACAAAGGGGGACGACTGTACAGGCGTAGTATTGAAGGGAACCATCGACTAGTGGTCGATAAAAGCCATCGAATGTATATGATGAGATCAGCACATGACTCATTAGGACATCGAGGTTTTTATGCAACTAAGTCACTATTGGAGCAGCGGTTTTGGTGGCCAGAGTTGGAACGAGATGTCAGTTGGTATGTCAAATCTTGTCATTTATGCCAAGTCAGACAGAAGACTATGCTCCGTATCCCACCTTCTGTCACTGAGACACCGTCACTATTCCAAAAAGTACACTGCGACACAATGGTTATGTCTCCAGCATTGAATAAGTGCAAATATATAGTTCATGCACGCGACTCACTATCGTCATGGCCAGAGGCAAGGGCTTTACAACATGAGAATGCTAAAGCTATTGCGATTTGGTTCTTTGAGGATGTGATATGCAGGTGGGGCTGTCCGTATGAAATAGTAACTGATAATGGCGGACCATGGGTTGCTGTTATACAATGGCTAGCAGACAAGTACAGCATTACTGGAATAAAGATCTCTCCTTACAATTCGCAAGTGAATGGAAAGATAGAAAGAGGCCATTGGGATATTCGTCAATCACTCTTTAAGGCAACTAGTGGCAATGCAAGGAAGTGGTTTTACTTCCTACCGCATGTATTGTGGGCTGACCGCATCACTATTAAACGTGGGATGGGTTGCTCACCATATTTTATGGCACTAGGTGCACATCCAATAGTACCGCTTGACATAGTTGAAGCTACCTGGCTAGTAAAACCCCCAAGTGGAATTTTGAGCACTGCAGACCTAATTGGTCTCCGTGCGAAAGCGCTAGCCAAGCATGCTCAACATGTAATGGCCATGAGACAGAGAGTCAGTAAGAATAAGCTTGATACAGTACTATGCTATGAACGTGAGCACAAGGCCACTATTGTGGACTATGACTTCAAACCAGGTCGACTAGTGCTTATGCGAAACACACGCGTTGAAGATAGTCTGGATAGCAAGATGGAGCCAAGGTACTTGGGGCCACTAGTCGTCATAAGAAGGACCAAAGGTGGTTCCTATGTCCTAGCAGAATTGGATGGATCACTGGTCGGTGGCGCAGTCGCTCAGTTTAGAGTAATCCCATACCATGCGAGGCATAGTATCAGCTTACCAAAGAAAATTCATGATTTAATTGATGTAAGTCCTCAAACTCTTAAAGAGTTGGTGGATAGTGACGAATCTGTCCCAACTGAATACCACTATCGGCCATTAGGCAAGAAACTGTATGGTGTAGACCAGATTAGACTGCAACAGAGCGACACTAGAGGATCTGATAGTGAAGATTCAGGTTCAGAAGCAGAGGGATACCCTCAGCCTGGTGACAATGATAGCGATAGTAGTGAAGAGGACGAAGTCCCCATCACTAGTCGACTTAGAAGCTCGAAAACTGCAGTCAACAACAGTCAAACACAATTGATATTGCTGGGTAATGACAGCGTAAGCTAGATAAGACTATCTAGGCAGTTGATATTCGCAGTAATAACAGACTAGTAATGGAAAAACTGTATAGGCAGTGACTAGTAATGGTCAGCACGACCAGTGGCGAGTCTAAAACTATGATTGTATTAGCAGAATACCAACCAGTATTGAGAATAGAATGAGAAGAATAGAGTCCTATCAAAGAAGATCGGCACTGTTGCATGTGAACCTGAAAATCATCAAGTGAATTTGATGATCTCTGATGGCTAAGTGTCAGCTGGACTTGGTGATGAGAATGTGATCGAGAACTGTGACCTCAAAAGGAAGTAGTAAGGGTCCACTAGTGGGACGCACTGCTAAGTACAAAAGGGACTTAGGTGACTGGGGACAGTCACTATTTCAGTGCGGGGGAGATGATATGCCGTCTATGCATTCACACCTAGATTTTGCGATTTTGTAACAATACTATTGCACATCTATCCTATACTAGTGATACATAGAGGACTATAGCTGAGGCTTCAAGCTGATAGTTAAAAGCAGTAAGCAACTGGTAGAGCCAGGACTTAGATGCAACACCATTAGTGGGTTAAATCTACCAGCCGGCCAGACTAGTAACTCGAATGCTAGCAGGACTAAGTGAAATACAGCCACTAGCAAACGAAGGATGCTACTAGCACACAAAAACCAGGAGCAGAGTACACAGATCTCGTCAAGTTCTGTCACTAGCAGCCCAGACTGGGCATAAACGCCTAAGTCAGGATAACTAGTCACATGGCAATCTTGAAACAGGACTTAGAAATAAATTAGGAATGGATTAACCTTGAGCCCAGATCCGACTATTTCGATATAGATCTCTTATGATCGATGCTAGTGGAGCCGGACTGCACCCTCAATCATGATCGGATAGCTGTTACAGGCACCAATATCCGGATATCCATATAACCGCGTTACTAGGGCATGTAGTTGTGCCAAGGGTGCGGAAAGACCAACTGTGGAGTCTCTAGACCGAATATTTGAAAAGAAAACAGACTAGACTGACTATTGTATGATTATTCACCATTATTCGTGACTAGCCAAGAAATCCTTATCATGATATAGATCTCTTATGATCGATGCTAGTGGAGCCAGACTGCACCCTCGATCATGATCAGATAGCTGTTACAGGCACCAATATCCGGATATCCATATAACCGCGTTACTAGGGCATGTAGTTGTGCCAAGGGTGCGGAAAGACCAACTGTGGAGTCTCTAGACCGAATATTTGAAAAGAAAACAGACTAGACCGACTATTGTGTGATTATTCACCATTATTCGTGACTAGCCAAGAAATCCTTACCAATATACCCTATACCCAGATAATATTTATAGTTTTGCCTCAGTAGTATATAAGTAGTGGGATGGGCACTCGTGCAAAGCAGGCAAGCCATCCCCGCAGTTGAGCCCTCACTGGTAGTAACTGGTGTCCCCAATTAAAGGCTTTTGTGCTTGACCTCGACGAAGTGATTAATAGTCGCTAAGTCACCCATAGAATTGCATTGAATTGAAGTCCATTAGAGTCACTGTTGTGTCCTGCAAAGGTCCGGAGTGTTTTGAAGTTAGTTCAAGCAAAGTTCTCGGAGTTATAGTTTATTCTTAGGCCAAGAGTGCCACTAGTTAGCCAAGAGTGTGGCTAGTCAAGTGTTTATCACTTGTAGGAAGCAGTATAGGGCCAAGAGTGCCATCAGTTTATTCTTAGGCCAAGAGCGCCACTAGTCAGCCAAGAGTGCGACTGGTCAAGTGTTTATCACTTGTAGGAAGCAGTATAGGGCCAAGAGCGCCACCAGCCTGAAGCCGTTTCAGTCAGAACGAGCGCAGTAGCTCAAACCAAGTCACTCTTATCTAATTGTGTCTTACCCACCCCACTAGTACGAGTAGTACTTTGTATAAACTCACTAGTAACGAATAAAATGTCTTAAAGACAATTGTACTTGATTATTGAAGTCTGCAGAGTGCTTCCATCGTACTCGAAACCGCCCGAATTCAATATTGGTGATTAAGTGTAGAGTAGTAAGAGGTTTAGTGTGATTGGTGTTCATTGCCATTCCCTAATTCTTTTGTCACTCGCCGTTACCAAGCACATCAGCGGAACTGGTGAGCTTGCCCCGCCGCTCAAGGTGGGTACTGGGATGGTCGGACTTCTGGGAGGCCCGAAGGAGTCCCGCCTACTGGTCCCTGCTCGTCGCTGTGCACTCAGCGGCGTATCTGGTGAGCACTGCTCATTGGACTTTGTTGCGGTGATGTGCTTGGTAACAGCGAGTGACAAAAGAATTAGGGAATGGCAATGAACACCAATCACACTAAACCTCTTACTACTCTACACTTAATCACCAATATTGAATTCGGGCGGTTTCGAGTACGATGGAAGCACTCTGCAGACTTCAATAATCAAGTACAATTGTCTTTAAGACATTTTATTCGTTACTAGTGAGTTTATACAAAGTACTACTCGTACTAGTGGGGTGGGTAAGACACAATTAGATAAGAGTGACTTGGTTTGAGCTACTGCGCTCGTTCTGACTGAAACGGCTTCAGGCTGGTGGCGCTCTTGGCCCTATACTGCTTCCTACAAGTGATAAACACTTGACCAGTCGCACTCTTGGCTGACTAGTGGCGCTCTTGGCCTAAGAATAAACTGATGGCACTCTTGGCCCTATACTGCTTCCTACAAGTGATAAACACTTGACTAGCTGCACTCTTGGCTAACTAGTGGCACTCTTGGCCTAAGAATAAACTATAACTCCGAGAACTTTGCTTGAACTAACTTCAAAACACTCCGGACCTTTGCAGGACACAACAGTGACTCTAATGGACTTCAATTCAATGCAATTCTATGGGTGACTTAGCGACTATTAATCACTTCGTCGAGGTCAAGCACAAAAGCCTTTAATTGGGGACACCAGTTACTACCAGTGAGGGCTCAACTGCGGGGATGGCTTGCCTGCTTTGCACGAGTGCCCATCCCACTACTTATATACTACTGAGGCAAAACTATAAATATCATCTGGGTATAGGGTATATTGGTAAGGATTTCTTGGCTAGTCACGAATAATGGTGAATAATCACACAATAGTCGGTCTAGTCTGTTTTCTTTTCAAATATTCGGTCTAGAGACTCCACAGTTGGTCTTTCCGCACCCTTGGCACAACTACATGCCCTAGTAACGCGGTTATATGGATATCCGGATATTGGTGCCTGTAACAGCTATCTGATCATGATCGAGGGTGCAGTCTGGCTCCACTAGCATCGATCATAAGAGATCTATATCATGATAAGGATTTCTTGGCTAGTCACGAATAATGGTGAATAATCATACAATAGTCAGTCTAGTCTGTTTTCTTTTCAAATATTCGGTCTAGAGACTCCACAGTTGGTCTTTCCGCACCCTTGGCACAACTACATGCCCTAGTAACGCGGTTATATGGATATCCGGATATTGGTGCCTGTAACAGCTATCCGATCATGATTGAGGGTGCAGTCCGGCTCCACTAGCATCGATCATAAGAGATCTATATCGAAATAGTCGGATCTGGGCTCAAGGTTAATCCATTCCTAATTTATTTCTAAGTCCTGTTTCAAGATTGCCATGTGACTAGTTATCCTGACTTAGGCGTTTATGCCCAGTCTGGGCTGCTAGTGACAGAACTTGACGAGATCTGTGTACTCTGCTCCTGGTTTTTGTGTGCTAGTAGCATCCTTCGTTTGCTAGTGGCTGTATTTCACTTAGTCCTGCTAGCATTCGAGTTACTAGTCTGGCCGGCTGGTAGATTTAACCCACTAATGGTGTTGCATCTAAGTCCTGGCTCTACCAGTTGCTTACTGCTTTTAACTATCAGCTTGAAGCCTCAGCTATAGTCCTCTATGTATCACTAGTATAGGATAGATGTGCAATAGTATTGTTACAAAATCGCAAAATCTAGGTGTGAATGCATAGACGGCATATCAGCGGCACCAACACCACTTGGCAAGTCCCACTCCAGTTCGTCGGAGGCTCGGGATTTGTCACTACAGATACTAGTATCAGCGTCTTCTAGAAGGATGACGTACCTGTTTGTTCTTGTTGATTCTTTCTTCTTTGTCTTCAGCTTCGGTGAAGTCATAAATATATTCACTTTTGTAGGTATTTTTCTATTTTCATAATAATTAGTCTGACCCACGGAAACCGAGGACACACCTTGAGACTTGGGCATGCAAGGGGAATCGAACCCTTGACGCCCTACTCTTTTACCTCCTTGATCTTGGAGGTGCTCGGCACCACTGCGTCAGTGGGCCCCACATATCTCACAATGTTCTTCTCTTTTCTCATAGGACAATCCCTGCTCAGGTGACCCTTTTGGTCGCACCTGAAGCAGCGCCCCTCAGCCTTTTGCCGGTCCAAGTCCATGGGCTTCCCTGCCCCTCCATACATTGTCCACTTACCGGTTCCAGCATCGCGGCTGGTTCCTCCACTCCCAGCACTCAGCCTTGGAGCCGAGGAACTTGTCACCCCAGTGGTGTTCTTGCCACTGGGTTGCTGTTGCTGGGGACGCAGGCCCTGCTTCTGGCCGTCCTGAGGTGTACTGGTGGTCTGGTCAAAGACCCATTTCCGCTGTCTCTCTTCATACATCCGGAGGATGCATTCCTTCCACCCCGGATATGAGCGCGGAATGCTCACGCCCATATTTGATATAAAGGTCATGTACGAACTAGGCACCCCTAGTCACACCACCTTTACCATTGCGCCGTGTTCGGCCTCATCAGTTCTCTGGCCTGCTAGCTTGGCTTCTTCTTCCAGCTTCTGGAAGTAATGGGAGGCGGGCTGTGCTCCCATGCGCAAGTCGAACATGTGCTTTTCGTGGATTTCCTCGATCGCGGGATCTTGGAATTGTTGTGTGACTAGGTCGATGAAGTCAGCCCAGTCAGGGTATCGGAAATGGGCGGCAGTGCCATTGAAGGCGTTGCCCACCCAGTATTCAGGTCTCTTGTAGACCCACCAGTCCTTGGCAGCACCCTCAAAATGGGATGTCGCAAACAGTACCAGGTGCGACGGCACCTGGAAGTAATGTCGGAACACTTCGAAGTAGGTGATGCAATCGCCTATGAAGCATTCGATGTCATCATGGTCCCCCTTGAATGGGGCGGGGACCTTGACAAGGGTTGGCTTGATGCCCAGATAAGGGGCATCAGCGGCTGCATTCCCGACCGGGTTCGGGATTGGGTCAGGGGGTCCCTGACCAGGGGGCAGTCTTGGGATCGAAAATCGATCTGGCCTGTACCCCAGGTAGCCTCTTGGTGGCCCCGGTGGTCTTCCCCTCTCCGGCTCCTTCTCTCACTCTTGGACTTGGAGGTAGTCCGCCAATGTCTTGTGGGTGGAGTCCTCCTTGTTGAGCTCTTCACGCATTTCTGCTATGCGCTGCTCTTTCTCCAGCAACTCATTCCGCATTTGTTGCCAGGTTTCTTCTGCCATAGCAGGGGTTCTTGACACCCCTGCAGTGGTGTTTCCTGCAGGGGCTCCTTTGGCTTCCATTTCTTCTCCTGCCCCTGCGAAGAGAAGACTACCACCCTGATAGGGGTGGTATCCTTGATGACGCGCCCTATGATGAGGGGGTGAGTCAGGAAGTGGTCGTGGGCTTACGACTGGGGTATCCAGTGGATGGTCCAGATATATTTCGTATTGGGGATGGTGGTATTCCATCCTGCCATAATAACCTGTATCGTAGGTTAACATATTGTACTGGGGCTCTTGCCCCCACTCATTCCTCTCTTGCCACCTCCAGCCTCCATAAGTGCTGGAGGGTCCTCTCCAGTTCTCACTGCTCCTGCTGGGTCTGGGGTTGTAGCCCTGGAAAACAATCCCCAGCGGAGGGGTGGAAAATTGACCGGTCACAGTTTGCGCGTATCTGGTGATTGATGATGTTGGCCCAGTAAGAACTGGGCCCATCAAATGGGACTCAGATGGGGTCACCCCTGTTAAGGGCGAGCCACTCATCCATTTTGACTCTGGGCTCTTCCCAGAGGTTGTGGGCTTCAACGTCCCTTCGTCGAACCTTCCATGCTGCAGTCCAGAATGGACCAAATAATCTCTGGTCGACCTCGGAGAGGTCTGGCCAGATGAAGTCATCCCTGTGCGGATTGAAGGGGTTGTCAGCGGCACGGGAAGGGGCCGGGACTGGGGTGTTGTCTCTGACGATGTCATCATTGGAGATTTTGATGACGGGGAGGGAGGAGAGAGAGATTTCTTCTCCCTCATCTGGCCACTGCTCACGGCTCCAGGGGCCATAAGGGTGGTTTCGATCCATGCCAGGATCGTCGGGGTGTCGGGGACCGGAGTGGCCAGTCCTTCTACTATCGTCGCTATTGGGCGACGGGGAGTCTGATCTCCGCTGGGATATGCGGAGAGCGGGGGTTCTTGGACAAGGGGGGGGACCGGGGTATGGGGGCGGGGGTTCATCCAGCACAGTCCATACGTCCCGCGCATATTCTTGGGCCTCCGTGAGGCCATCTGTTGGTCACTCCAGTGCAACGGTGGGTCATTCCATCCTGTAGTGGAGGAGGACAGCTCACGCATTATAGGCATGGGCAGATTGGGCAATCTGGGCCCAAAGTTCTGTGATCCCCAGAGATGGGGGTCACGTGTTATTGCTCTCCTTGGAGGAGGAGGAAGGGCCAACAATGAATCGGGCCCAGGGGCAAACAAGTGGAACCGCCTCTCATTCTCCCAGTCTTGCGGGGGATATCCCCCTGGGAAGGTCATTGGTGGTGGGTGGGGCAGGGCGGGGTTCTGGGTTGAGTCGTTGGGGCTGCCTTCTCAGCAGGGCCCAGATTTCTTCCTCATATATTAATATGGCAAGGACCGTAAAAAAGGACAATAGTATGGTGCTACCAATGGCAATGCTGAGGGATACGGTTCGAGGTTCTTGGGAGTTTCTTTCTTCTCCGGGCATGGAGAAGATCTTCTATACGGCTAGTGTAATAGAAGTGAAGGGGATTATCTCTTGTTTAATGTTATGTACCGACTTGGGCACATGACTTGGGGCAGTCAGCTGATTCCCTCTGGGCCATTACGTGTTCGAATGATCACCCAATTGAGAGAACGAAGCCAATAGCCTTCTGTGTTGTGCAAACAAGAAGTATATGGTTTTAATTTAAACAAGAGATAGAGTACAACTGTCTAGTTTACTCTGTTTATATAGTATTTCTACGGCATTATAATTAGATGAAACACTACGGTCCATGCACAAATGATGTCAAAGTTGGACGATCCGGGAGGATCATAGAACCAATAGAAAGTGTCTGGGGTGACAGATGGTGAGAATGAGGGTTGTAGCCAGCAAATAGCTGGATACGAGTCGGTTTCTGGGCTAGATTAGATGGATGAGTCATGGATATGACTCAGATAAGATAAGATAACAGAAAAATCATAACAATAAAGAAGATGACATGGCTTTCCTGCAATGGAAAGCAAAACAGTCCAAAACCAGTATCCTGATACTCAAAATCCCACCTAACAAGAGGGTACTGACTACTGAAATCCTGCTGATCATGGGGGTATCCAATCACATGTGGTACAAACCCTTTGGAGTTGACTGGACTCTATGCACTATCTGAACCACCAAAAACTTGGCCATCACCAAAGCCATTCTTTCTACTTGGGTTCATCCCAAGTGACTTAGAGAGATTACAGATGAGCTCATCCAGAGCTTGAACACTGAAGAGAGCTCTGTGTGCAAGCAACTCTATGAACTTCATAAACTGATTTGATATATCTGTGATACCAAAAGTTCTGGAAGAGATTTTCTGGTGGATATCCAACTTGCTTCCTGTACCAGAAAGAAAACCTTGACAACCTGTGTGTTGTTGGATAGTGGTTGCACTGGCAGCTCTATCAATCAAACCTATGTCCAACAACACCAGTTGGATACCAGAAAAGCCACAGCTCCAATCCCCATTTACAATGCAGATGGAACCTGTAATAAAGCAGGCAATGTAACTGAATTCATGGAACTCTGAATGACTATCAGGGACCACATCAAACAAATTGACCTTGTGGTCACAGATTTGGGTTCCAAAATGGTATACTTGGGCCACAATTGGCTTAAACACCATAACCCATTGGTTAATTGGAAAACAGGATCAATGACATTTGGACAATGTCATTGTATCAAAAATCATTTCACCCTTCCAGACTCCAATGAAGAAGATAGATAGGATGAAGAACTCAAAAAAGGTGAAAGTATTCTTGCCATCAATATGCAAGAAGAGATCCTACTATGAGCGGTACACCATGCCAATGAACTGGCTGCAGCCACAAATGTGGAAAAGCCAAAGAAGATCTTCAAGGAGCTCATGCCTTCTCAATATCAAAGTTTCTGAGACCTATTTTCTAAAGAAAGTTTTGATAAATTACCAGATCAGAAACCATGGGATCATGCCATCGAGCTAATCCCCAATGCCAAGTCAACATCAGACTGTAAAGTCTATCTCCTCAATTGAAATGAACAAGAACAACTGGATAAATTTCTTGATGAGAACCTCGACTCTGGGTGCATTTATCCCTCAAAATCACCCTTTGCATCCCTGTTCTTCTTTGTCAAGAAGAAGGATGGTTCACTATGACCTGTTCAGGATTATCAAAAACTGAATGAAATGATGATCAAGAATCATTATCCTCTCCCATTGATATCAGAACTCATCGACAAGTTATGAGGAGCCAAATACTTTTCAAAACTAGATGTATGATAGGGATATAACAATGTCCGCATTTGAGAAGGTGATGAAGAAAAAGCAGCATTCAGAACTAACCAAGGTCTTTTTGAACCTATGGTAATGTTCTTCAGTCTTACGAATTCACCAGCCACATTCCAGTGGATAATGAATGACATTTTCAAGGATCTTATCATAGAAGGAAAAGTCACCATTTACCTCGATGATATCCTTATATTCACCAAATCCCTATCTGAACACTGAATCATTGTTCAACAAGTCCTCCAACATCTATGAGAAAATAAATTGTTTCTCAAAGCAGAAAAATGCGAATTTGAAGTACTCAAAACTGAATACCTCAGAGTGATCATCAGCAAGGATGCCATCCACATAGATCCTGTCAAAGTCACCAGAATTGTGGAATGGCCCACTCCAATGAAGAAGAAGGAACTTCAGTCCTTCCTAGGATTTATGAACTTCTATTGAAAATTCATCCATGATTATTCCAAAATTGTACAATCCCTCACCCAGTTAACTGGAAAGGTAGACTGGACTTGGGGAACAGATCAAGAACAAGTGTTTTCACAACTCAAAAAGTTGATGACCACAAACGTTGTTCTAATGATCTCCTCTGATGAAGGAAAATTTCGAGTAGAAGCAGATTCTAGTGATGGAGCCATCAGTGCTGTCTTAAGCCAGGAACAGAATGGCAAATGAAGGCCAGTTGCCTTCATGTCAAAAGCATTGATAGTCACTGAATGTAATTATAAGATCTATGACAAGGAATTACTGGCTATCATGTTAGCCTTAGAAGAATGGCGACATTATCTTATGGGTGCTAAGGAGACAATTGAAATCTGGACTGATCATCAAAACCTCCAGTATTTCCAAAAATCCCAAAAACTGAACCATCAACAAGCTCAGTGGGTCACCAAGTTGGCTAAATATCACTTTACCCTTCAGCACAAAGCAGAATCACTAACAAGAAGGCTGACCTACTCAGTAGATAGGATGATCATGACCAAGGAAAAGAGGACAATCAGGATATAGTTGTCCTCTCTCCTGAATATTTCAGGGCATTAATACTGCCTACCACTGAAGAATGAACAATGCATATAAGAGATGCAACCAGATAGAAGAAACAGTGGGACCAAGGGATTGAAAAATCCCTTAACCATGAATGAGGAATCATGAAATCAGATGAATTACTATGGTATGATGGATGCATCTATATTCCCTAAGATGCACTCTTCCATGGAGAAATCATTGCACAATTCCATGACCATATCACTGCAGGACATCCAGGGATTGCCAAAACCAAAGAACTAATATTGCAAGAATACTGATGGCCTAAGATAAAGAAGGATGTTGAGATATATATTAAAGGTTGCAAAATGTGTCAAAGGACAAAAAGCAACACTCACACTAAAGCTGCTCCCTTACACCCAAATACGATTCCTGACACCCCTTGAACTCATATCTCTGTTGATATGATCACTGGTCTCCTAGAATCAGAGGGATATGATGCCCTACTCATAGTGGTAGACCAATTCTCAAAAATGATACTCCTAATCTCATGCCACAAGGAGTTATCTGCCAAAGGATGGGCTCACATTCTTTGAGACCATATCTATGCAAAACATGGAATGCCACAGGTAGTTATTTTAGATTGAGGATCACAATTCATGTCCTCCTTCATGAAAGAACTCTATTGGATGCTAGATATCACTCAAAATGCATCCACCACTTATCATCCCCAGACCGACAGACAAACAGAACAAGTCAACCAAGAGATTGAAAAATATCTCCATATTTTTGTCAATCATAGACAAATTGACTGGGTTGAATGGATACTCCTTGCCAAATTCACCCATAATAACTGCATACATTCAGCAATCAGAAAAAGTCCCTTCATGACTTTGTATGGATGAAATCCTCGTCTAATTCCCGATTCTATCTAGAAAACCATGTTCACAAACCCTATAGCCATCAAATTCACAGAAAACATGGCTCAAGTCCATAAAGAAGTACATAACACATTGGAGAAGGCAGCGACACAAATGAAGGCACAATATGATAAGCAAAAACAGATATCTTGAGAATATCAAGTTGGTGACAAGGTTTGGCTCGATGTGGCCAACCTTCATCTTCCACAACCAAAAAAGAAACTGGATGACAAATAAACCAGACCATTCGAGGTCATCAAGAAATCTGGTATGGCAGCATACAAACTAAAGCTGCCACCCCACTGGAAAATACACCCCCAATTCAATGAAAAACTGTTAACCCCTTACATTATACTATTTTTTCCTAATCAACAACAACTGCCACCACCTCCTCTGGATCTTATTGACAACCAGAAAGAATATGAAATTGAGGAGGTTTCAGACTCCCACACTCGATGAGTACACACCAAGCATGGACAACCATCCAAGGAAGTTACAGACTACCTAGTCAAATGAAAGGGCTGGATCAGGGAACATAATTCATGGGTTTGAGAAACCGAGATGGGAAATGCAAAAGAAACAATTGCAGAATATGAGGCCAACATTAACTGAGCTTTATATGACACAAAAATCACAATCAAAGACAAGACAGTGATCAAGATACTGGATCACAAATACTCTGAAAATGGTGAGGTTGCATACCTTGCTCAATGCAAGGATGGATATAAAAAATGGATCATCAATCTCAACAAAGAAATATGGAAAAACTTGACTAACCAGTACTGGATCAGTCAAGCAAAATTGCAACTCGAAACCCTGAAGAACAACCTTAGCAGTCAGGACAACTGCTTTAACAAGAGGGTAATGTTATGATTTTTCCATTATCTAATCATTTTCACAGAAGAATGCTTATGCATCCAATCTATATCTAACCATTCACACCCTCTTAGTCTTATCAAACCACAAAGACTTCATCTATTCCCAATAGCCTCACCATTACTGGACCACAGTCATCTGACTCCTTCCAGTTCCCCTCATGTATCCCATCATTTCATCTATTATTAGCAGTGTACTTTCAGTATATAAGTAGAGTAGTTTTGTACATACTCTCTATCTTTTGACTAAACTTAAATCATATACCTTCTACTGCACTCTTCTAAAGACTAGCAGTCCTCTTATCTATGAGTGATTGTCCAAACATGAGACAGCCCAAGAGTGACTCAACATCCCAAGATCATGTGCTAGGACCAGGTCCTAACACTCAGTAAGTTCAGGAGGAGATGTGTGATACAAGCACACAATAACTATGTTAGTAAAAGATTTCTTACACATGATAATATATAATAGCATGCTAGCTTATAATAATTCTCCAAGTCCAAAGGCTTTTGGGACAGAAGATGAGTGATATGTATTGCTTGGTCTCAAGGCAAATAATATTTCTTGCACTAGCAGATGCTCCACAAGAATATATAACCCTCAAAGGACATTGTATGCTATGCTTAAGTGTCTACAATATTGCACAATATAGTTAACATGACTCAAAGCCTTGTGCTCTAAGTAGAAACCCCTTCAATCCTATTCATAGATCTACAGGGTCCAATCTATGTGATTCAAAGAAACTCAGTACACCAAAAGATGTTCACAAGCCACAGGGTTTGAATCTATGATACTTAGGAATAAACCAATAACCTCAACAAGTATTGACAAGCCAAAGGGTTTGAATCTCTGCCACTTGTAATAACTCAGGATTCACAGAAGTTATTTCCTGAAACACAATTCACATATACATATTGCAATATTATATTCTCTTATTTGAGTGCAATCAATTTTAGTCCAGAACAAAACTACTCAGTCACTCATGGGAAGGATATGCCTCACAAGCCCTCAAGATGTTCAATATAACTCTAAAATTGATACTATTCTCTTGCTCAAAGCTATAAACAAATTCCTCTTTATCATTACACTAGCATGCTGGCTTCATGTCATAACTGTGGGGGTCTGAAAGCTTGCTGTCTTCCTGTAACTACCACTCTTTTATTTACTGCTAACTATGTGAAATATAAATACTGAAAATGGAACTGCTCCACTCTGAGTGCCTTTTCCTTGCATGCCATGTTAGCCACTGGGGTTCTAATCAACAGGTTATTCAGCATCCTGAGTTGGCATCTGTCATTCCACTTGATCTTCTCTCCTTGACAAGGCCTGGCCCTGCCATTCCACATGGTGCACAATTTCTTATTAGCCCTGTGGCTTTAATCCTATTGCCACACCACTGCTAGAGCAAAATATCTTTATTTAATTGGTTGCTGCACCACCATTCTTAATTCAATATTTCATAAGGGTAAAGGATTTGTTCCTCTTCAGCTGAGAACCTTGCAGAAGGTTTGGCCTTAGTGATCCTCCATTCAGAGTGACATCTATCAGTAGTTACCATATTAGCTAAGTTCACACATTCTAGATCAATGTAGCACAAAGTCTCATCAATATATTATCTTCTTCTATCAATTTACATGAGCTATCTGCTGCTGGGGCATGCATGTAATGCAACATAGAGACACTGAGACTTCACACTTAAATGACATGAGTGTGCTATTTTAAATCAAAGCCATGTGCTCTACTCATGCTATATTTGTTTATACTGCTCTTGCCTCAGTGGATGTTGCTCTATACCCTACATGCACTGGATTATCACTTACTGGGTGTATGCACATTTGAATTCATAGAATTTGCAAAATTACATGTCAATGCATTCATTTCAACTAGAGTTTGGTCTGTAGGTCACCCATCTGTTCATTCATTTGTCTACCCTGTTGGCCGAATCCTGAAATGGAATGAAGTTGCAGCATCCGTTGATCGGCTCACCTCTTAGGCGAGTTGTGCGGAAGGGCATGAATAATCACTAAAAAATTTTATCTTCAGACACATTACGCGTTTAAGTGCCAATATTATCCGATCCCGAAATCGTTTGTCATGGTTGCTGACGATACTGACGGAATAGGGCAATGCCTACGCAACTATTTATCGCCATCGCGGGGATACAGTCCCGCTGAATAATACCAAAGACATGCTGCAATAAAAGAGACCGTGTACAGGCTGGAATGTTCAGTATTCCCCAAACATGGCAGATCTCAATGTGGCTACAGTGATGTCGCTTTCTGGACGAGTGGGTCTCGTTACAGGTGGAGGCACAGGGATGTAAGCTTATGATCCTCAATTGAAACTCACTGTTGACTTTTTTGACTCTTTGACAGAGGATTTATGATTGCTAAAGCCTTCGCTGCCAACGGAGCGAAAGTATACATTACTGGTCGAAGGATGGACGTGCTGGAGAAAGCAGCCGCGTCAGTCACAGGCATCCCAGGATCCATTGTCCCGTTAGTGATCCTCAGTGTTGTAGGATATTCATTGTTGACGCGTACGCAGACTCCAGATGGATGTGACAAATGAAGACAGCGTCAAGGCTGGTGCAAAGCACATTGAAGGAATTGATGGCAAGCTCGACATCCTCGTCAACAAGTCAGTCTGTGATAACCCTGCTTCCCTTCCTTCGTACACTAAACATTTCATAGCGCCGGATTTGCGACATCCCTTAGAGACCCAGACTTCTCTGCAAAGAAGCTCGCGACATCAGATCCCTTTGAGCCCGAGACGGTACAGAATTGGATGGATATCTTCGCGATCAACGCTATCGCCCCATTCTTCGTCATCCGTGCCTTCCAATCCCTTCTTATCAAAGGAGCGCATTCCCGCCCCAAAGGTACCTCAAGCATCATCAACATCAGCAGCACAGTAGCAAGATCGGACATGTCGGGGCCTTATCTATCCGTACGCACTGCCTCCCTCCCGAAAAATTCTTTCCAGCTTTGGGCTCATTCTATTCTATTCTATTTAGTTAGCATACGGTCCGACGAAAGCCGCTTTGGAAAAGCTCACCCTCGTTTTGGGAACGAGCTTTGCAGGAAGGGATACCCCGATTCGGGTGAATGCACTGGCACCTGGGGCGTTTGCGTCGCAGTTGACGAGTGCTGACGTATTAGAGTCGATGAAGACTAAGCCGCTGCCTGGATCAGCGGCCCTGATACCGGCGAGGAGACATGGGTCGTGAGTGCTCAATGCCTTCAGTACTTGAAGGAATTGTTACTGATCGTAGTTGGTAGCGAGGCGGAGATGGGGATGACGGCTGTGTACTTGGCAGCATCGGATTATACGAACGGAGCGATCTTGACCGTTGATGGTGGATATGCGCTTGTGAATCCCTGATGATACCTAATCTATATCCAGCCACCCGTTTTTAATGCAAGAAAGTTGGCATTTCAGTTGCGAGTTCTTTCGAATCGCTCAGGTCTGATATACTATTGTCACCCGAGGAATAGCGGTAAGGTTGAACACGCATCTTCACACAGCACATGTTTCTGCGGGCTCGTCTTTCTCCGTTTAACTTGTGTGAGCAGGTCGGTGGAACAGATTCAGCTTCAGAGTAACCCCGAAAACCTCCAAGGCTGCGCTCACTACTGTGCGTGTAATGTGTAGACTTCCAGAGCGGTTTCAAGTCCACGTCCATCTCTGTTGGTTCCAGGATGCAAAGTATGGGTCCTTGCGCAGACCGCGAAGTCTCTGGACTACTGGCAAGCCAAGTCCGCCATAGGGATAGGTTCCAGTTCTTACAACTGGGAGCTCATGTTAAAATGCGCGGAAAAATATGAACAATCACTACGAAAATTCCTCTTCTGACACGATGGGTGTTCAAGAGCCATTAGGGGAACATTGAGCCCAAGAACTTTGCCACAGTTACTTACGGTACTGGTGGAATTGGGCATTACCAAAGCAACTATTTACCGCTCTTACGGAGATACAGTAACGCTGAATAATACCGAACATGCTGCAATAAAAGGGATCGTGTACAGAGACTGCTTTGTATTCCCTCAATATGGCACATATCAACGTGGCTACGGCGATGTCGTTGTCTGAACGAGTAGATCTTGTTATAGATGGAGGAATAGGAATGTAAGCACTGGGATTCTCGATTATGACTCGTGGTTGATTCTTGAACGGCGGATTTATGGTTGCGAAAGTATACAGCACAGGGTGAAGGATGGATGTGCTAGAGCACGCTACCGTATTAATCATAGGCGTCCTAGGATCCACTGTTTGCGATAATGTTGGCGAAGTTGCCTTTTTGGGCGCGCTCGCTCTTTTTTCGAGATTCGGCTCTGAAAATCTTTTACATCGTTTCTCGCTCATTTCTCAACATCTTTCCCTCTTTTTTTTTTTTTTTTTTTTTTTTTGGTGTTCCGTATGTATGCTAGTGCCGTGAGGCTTGTAATAAAGTCCGCGAGGTTTAACGGTAAAATAAAATAAAAAACATCTGAGACACCCCAAAAAAAATGTTTTCGTCCACCACAGCTTAAATAAAACAATTGGAACCATGAATGTGAACTACAACCGAGGTATCGACGAAATCAGAGACGACCTACAGGGGGTCATTACTTTCTCTACTTGGAGTGACCGTGTTGACTACTCCAAACTCTTAATCCTCAAAGGAACCAGGGAACCCAAATACGCCTTGCCTTTCACAACAGGAACAATCGCTTGCGCGCCAGTGACCTTCTGTATTACCACACCTTCAGGCAAACTGAATTCAAAGTTCTTGATGAGGTTCGCTAGAACTGTTTGCATCTCCATGACCCTGAGAATTACGTTTGGAAATGAGTTACATTCATGGAACTGGTCATGATGGATTAAGAAACGCACGCAAATCGCCACCTATGTATGAGCAAAAAGGTCAAGTTAATGGACAGCTACTGAGAAGGATGGTTTTCAAGTCGGTAATTACCCGATACATGAACGAGAGCCCGAACCTAAGTATAGCTTAAGTGGGTTGATTCAATTAAATTGAAGAATAACTTACTGAACGTCATTCTAAAATCGCGAGTTATGAAATATATGGATCACAAGCGCTAGCTCGTACTTACAAATTGGCATACACTCCTAATGACACAGGGATGCCCTTGTCGAGGAAGCGGGCTGGATTCCATTCTTCTGCGTCGGCGCCCCAGATGGATGGGAGGCTTAGAACGGTTGGTGGTAAATTCACAGCGAAGCGGGATAGAGGAAATAGAACAGACGTACCGATTGTACAAGTATAAGGAACAGAGGAGGGTCTGTCCTTTGGGAATGGCTAGTGTTTTAGACCCCGAAAGAGGCAGAACGTCATCATGAGGAGCAGCACGCATAGGTGTATGTGTGAACGGATGGAGGCGAAGAGTTTCCTACAACAAGAGGATCATAAATCTTAGAAGGTCAGGATACAGGCTTGTATACTCACTTTAATTGCAGCGTTCAAAAACGGAAGAGAGTCATAATTATCATGATAGAAGTGCATTACTTCTTCACGTATTATGGATTGATGCTCGGGATGTACGGCGAGTTCATACAACAACCAGGTCAGAGTCGTAGCTGTTGTCTCATGTCCGGCAATTAAAAACGTTCTAAGGGAACGACGGTCGTGATCAGATGGATATTAAATATAAAGAAAAGCGACGAACACGAATTGGGACTCAATTTCGTCGTCCAGCATTTGTCCTGTAAGGCGTGCTCTTGCTAAATCAAGAGCATGAGCAGTAGATTCGGATACACAAATAACTTTGCGAGCTCACTTAGAATATCGACAATGTCCTTATCCGACTCGTCCTGCGCCCCGGGTTCAGCCTGGGCCGCCAAGATCTCTCGAGCAATCTTTCTCGCTATTTCTCCCACGCTGGCGAGTTGGCGAGCTCCTCGGGTTGAAACTAACTTTAAAATTGTCAATACTGAATCTGGAAGTATTCGTATCAGGGCGACGACCATGAACTCCAGTATTGATGGACCGGACTGCCACGAGGCCGTGCTGTACTCGAATGTCAGATGCATTCGCCATCAGAGTCAAGAAGCCTCGTACTGTAGATACTTGAGGGCACCCTCTAACTCAGTATCCCGACCTTCCAGTGATCCGAAATCGTATCGAAAGGCACCTATAAGATGTCAGGCTGACTGCTTAGAAAACCGTTGATACCACTTGCTTAGACCGATTATATCAAGAGAGACCTTGCTCATCCAATCGGCAACATCAGTCGGTTCGCTGGTACCAGTAGATCTTCTCATAGCGTTTACAAGCTAGTAGATGGTCATGATGTCCCGCGCACGCTAATTGATAAAAATATAGACTTACCTTGTCGCTGCATTGCTGAAATATAATCTGAAAATTCCGCAGATTAGCAGGGGAGAATGCCGGATTCAGGACCTTGCGTTGACGTCGATGGACATCCTCTAAACAAACGAGTTTTAGCTGTGAGCGTAGGGTAGCATACGAAAACTTGCTTTCGGCTACAACAAGCCCTCCGGGACCGCCAAGGATGAGACTCAGCATAAAGTTCGCGTCCGTAGTTTTAGGATAAGGACGTGAGGAATGGAAAATGTGCTCGAGAGCCTTGGGGTCGGATACTACCAGAAGGTCTTGCTGGTAGGTTCATCAATCTCAATTGACATATAACGAAGGCTGAGCTTACACCAAAACAGCCTCTGATACGGTAGACGGTGCCATATTCCCTGCACCATTTCGTTTCGAGATCGCCGAATTTATCTTGGCTGTGGAGGATGTATTCATGGCCTGGTGTAAGATGTTTAATCGCATGAAGCGCGACAGCCATTGACATCTTACCTAGCCAGAAAGAGGCAGATGGTGGTCCCTTGACATGCTTAACAGAGACTCGTTTCAACCACCAGCCAAGCCAAGCAGCTGCGAAGATAGAAGCGAATGCTATGGAGAAGGGGGACATCGATGAGTAGGGTCTCGAATCCCACAGTTGAGCTGATGGTCTAATTATGTTGGCAACATCTATTTCTACATGACGGCCACCCTGTGAAGATCGAAGAAAAGCAGATTCTTAGGGTGCCACGACTCAAACATGATTGAATAGCTTCAGGATCAATGCCATAACGAGTTAGGGTACCATGACTGTGGCGTTAGCGATAGAAGTCGGTACACACGAGGGACGAATCAAGGACCGGGTTGAAGACACCTCGTTTCTGGGGGAAAGAAAGAGTCCGGTAATTCTAGGCTATGGCCGAGTATATTTATACCATAGATAAGAAGAGTGCATAGCAAAAATAAGGCATAGAGATCAAACATGTGGAGTCGGGGTCTATTTTACGAAAAACCGGGGCCCGTCCGTTACAATGACGCAGTACCCACGAATTCTAGATGAGACTTCGGGTAGATATACATCAATACGTTCCTGAAATGCAGTATGTAGCGCGTAGAGAACGGGCCTTGAACCTCAAGCAGCTAACGAAGTGACACCAAGCTCTAGATGGAGTGTTGTGTCCCCAATGCTTGACGTCTGGACTTAGTCTGATATTTCGGGATGGCTGTCCCAATCTTCCCGGCTCCAAGCCAATTTGTTGAACAGCATTGAATGCCGTACTATTGATGCCAAGCTACATATGATCATGGTGCAATTGGGCGCCAAGTTATTCTGGATGCGATCTTTCCCCCGCAGGGTAGGACAATCGGAGAGACCGCAGAATGAATTGAGGAAGACCTCCGTGATGTGATGTAAAGTGAGGAAAAGTTTGTTCGTTGTAAATGGAGTCATCTCACTCCCGATATATGACAGAGTATGCAGACATTTTAAATGTTACATGCACACGGGAGAAATGATGAAATTAAAGGAGGGGGGACGCGTCGCCACATGAGCCGGAGGCAGTCTTTTGCGGGGAATGTGAATCCAAATTGCCAGATGCGATGCCTCAAGAACATGAGGCTTCGTGCATTAGGCGAGTTTCTGGTGCAGGAGATACTGAGGCCTGGATATCCGTACCACGCTACTCCCGACCAGCGTTCTTCAGTCCCATAGTCAAGACATCGCCCCATGCGATGGTCTCGTCCACGGTTGGCTCGTCGCCCGTCTCCCATCCAGGTTTGAAAAGTCTGGAAATGACATACGCGTTCTCGGTATTCATAGCCACGACACGCGCCAGGTGGAGGCTGACTTCGGGCGAGAACGTTATCGGATTAAGTGCCAGAGCCTTTAAGGCGTCAGCATATTTCCCTGAGCAAGAAAGAAAGGAGATTCTCACCTTCCAAGCAACTAGGCTCCCCACGTGGCCCTGCTCTGGTTGTGTTATGGCAGGGTACGAATCGAAATTTGCCTCTGCCGCTTCCCACATCTTATTGGCCTCTTCGTCAATGACATCCTCTACCTCAGCGACTTCTTCCTCCCCGTAATACAGAACCGCCTCTTCAATAGCTTCCTTCTTCGCCTTCTTTCCCCACTTGTCTGCCTCTACATCGACGCTCGTCACAAACACGTTCGTCGGCAAATTCTCCCGCTCTGACGGTGGTACGAGCCGCGGCATATGATCTTGAAACACGATCTTGGGCGTCGCAGGAAAGGTGAGCCTCTGTTTGAAACCTTTTTTCTTGTTCTTGTTCCCGAGAGAGAACATCGATAGGCTGAGCTCGTCTTCGGTGGGCGCTTTTCGGCCCAGAGGGATTCCGTTGGTCGATGAGAGGTCTTTCGGCCTAGGTGCCGTCGAGAGAGTGGAGTTAGCAGCCTCTGCTTCGTGTTTTTTCTTCAGTCGCCGGCGTTGGTTACGACTTCGTGTTTGCTGTGAGCCTAAGCCCGGTGGGACGTGATTTTGCTGCTTTACACTAAAATTTCGTCTGAGGAAAGTACTAGACTGAGGGATTTAAGACTCACGGAGGCGGTAGCAGTTTCTTTCTAACGGACACCACGGATGGCGAAGAATTGCTGGACGAAGAGTCGGTAGACGAATCCGAGTCGGTAGAGTCATCAGAACCAGAAGAAACAAGGGTAGTCTTGAGCCTCTTCGCGTCTCGTGCCACTAAAAATGTTTTTAGCGAGTCGTTCGAATCCCATGGAAACACGGACGCACCTGGAGGTTCAGTTTCTGCTTTCCTTTTCTTGCTGCTACCATCCCCTTCTTTGATAACAATGAAGTCCGTATCTCTCACTACATCTGAACATACGAGTTCATCCAGCAGTTCGAAGCCATCGAGTTCCAATGTCAATTCTCCTGGCTTGATTTTGGCAGTTTTGAGCACCTGAATGGTACTACATAGAGACGTCTTGAGGCCGTGGATATTGACATCGTCAATAAATGGGAACCAAGCTTTTAGGTGAGGAAGAGGTGGTTCGGTTTGTATCCGAAGGCGCATATATGCAGGAGGTGGTGAGTGGTCCAGTCCGAAAACGGAAAATGCCGATCTTCACTTTCAAGCACGGTTCGGATGAATCTTCAAGCTCTAATTGGTCGACAAGCGTCCGACTGATTAATCATCGTTTACGTGGAAATCTGCCCGTTTCCGGGCACAAGTCGTATTTGCTCCTCCGCGGTGCATTTGCGAGTGCTGGGAGGGCATCAGACAGTACGAAATATGTTACAGGTGTAGTAAGTAGTCCATGAGCTGTCCTTAAGTCCGTAACAAAGTCTGTAACAAGTCCGTATCGAAGTAAAAGAGTAAGTCCATAGTAAAAGGGAGATGGTACTGTCCAGAGCGGGTACGAGAAAACACTGAAAGCCCTCTAGTTAAACAACCAGAGCGCCGTAAGCTACTATAAATTGGAGAGAAAGAAAAAGAAACACGTACCTGGCAGTTCAGAGAGAGCGATAAGCACCCTCTTCTGAGACTGTCAGGTAGTTATAGTTCGGACGAAGAGAGAGACACGGCGAGGAAAGCTGAGATGCCCGTGAGTCTCTGATTTCAGTTTGTGGTACTCACGGATGAGAACGGGTAAAAGTCCCAGGGGAGGCTCCCAATGAGAGGTTGGGTCCGCATATGACAGTATACGGAAATTATGCACTGGGGAGTGATCGACGTCTGCGGGGAGACGTGAGAGGGCGGAAAAGTAAGGTAGCGTAGCCTCTTACCAATTAGACTCGTGTGAAACTTCTCCTTTAAACCCGATTAAATATTTGCCTTCTTGGCCAACATATATCCATACATTTATTACACCATTTCTGCGTCAAGACATGATGCTGTCGAGAATCAATGACTGTGAAACTTCGACTGTAGGAAATATTAAGCCATGGTAGACTTGTTGCATGAATTGGTACAAAAGTTACAGAGGCAGGTCCCAATGATTTCACGTAAATGATTCATTTAACTACTATATACGTTTTCAGCAAAGCATATCCACTACAAAACTTTACATTCATACTTTATTCAAAAAACAGATAGAGGCGCAAAGCAATTATAAAAAGCCACCAGATACAAAATACATACAGATGATAACCACCTCCGCAACGAGTGGGCCATTTAAATCGGGATACAATAACTGAATAGCAACGTATCAGATACAGTTTCGGAAAAGAGAAAGGCACCCACATATACAACTTCATCCCGAAATCTGATCATCAACGACCGTGGCCTCTGCCTCCTTCACGGATTTGCGCCTCGCTCTTATCTCCTGCAGTGCTCGCACGACATCCTCTAGATGATCCTCATCCCGGTCGTTCTCCTTCTGCATTTTGTCTATATCGACCTTGAGCTTGTCCCTCTCAGCACAAATCTCATCCACCTTCAGCTTCCAGTTCTCATTAACACTCTCCAAGGATTCTCTTTCCTTCTTCCAACCATCACTAGCATCACGCCACGCAGCCCTCTCCTTCTCTCTCTCCATCTCCACCACCTCCCTTTCACGTTCTCTCTTCTGCACGCTCTCCTCCTTGTCCTTCTCAAGCGCCCCCTGCAACAACAACCAACCCTCTCTCTCAGACCTCAGCTTCTCTCGCAGCTCTTCAAGCTCCTCGTCCTTCCTCTCCAGCTCACGATCCTTCCTCAACACTTCACGCTCCATACGCTCGATCAGTTTGTCTTCTTTGTGGCATAGCGCTGGCTCATCAGCATGCATTGGGGTATGATATTGGACATCTTGTCCATCCAAATCGATCCTGGACCGCTTCGATGGTGGCTCGGGGAATCGGAAAGCAGGAGCGAGGGGAGGCGCGGTAAATGTGAGGGGTAACGACGGTGCTGGAGTAGCTTGTCGAGATAGCGACTCGAAGGCGCCTGGGGCGAGGGACAAGCCGTTTGAAGTGAGCGTAACAGGAATGTTGAATGTCGGCGGACCCATGCTTATGCTTCCTTCATCATCATCATTATCCAATTCCTCATCGGAAAGGGGAATTGGATCAAGAAGAACAGCTGATCGCTTTGGTTTGGGCTTTGGGCCATGAATATCATTTTCGGCTCGTGTCGTGCGTGGAAGGCGAAGAGATATTCGCCCCGGATGTTTGAATGCATCGTCTTGCTGAGACGAAGATGCGACAGGAGGGATACGTAGCATGTTCTGTTTCGTCGCTGCTCGGGGTTTCGGAGATGGTGTTGTCTCGACTTCGTCAATGCGATTCTTTGCGGACCGAAGACGTGCCGTCAATGTCTCTGATACAAACTGTTCTTCGGTCGCAGAAGGTTCGTCGCGGTTTCTTCGCGTTCGTCTACGTGACGAAATCGTGGCAGGCTCCAGTCTATGAAAATCCACACATTCCCGGCCTAAGATGAGGCATTCCCTGCATCCAGGAAGATCTACATCCTGACTGGCAAATTCGCAACTAATCCCATCAGAGGCACAACCTTTGCACTGTCCATCGAGGATCAGCATCGATATGAGAAAACCAGGTAAGAAAGTCTTACCCGCATTTCGTTGTAGATAGGGTAAACATCCCAGCCAGAAATATCTGCGTTGAGGACAGTCGTTCCCATGAGTGGTCGCTCCTCCCTCGCCCGAATGTTGATGTGTACGATCCCCGCTAAAACGTGCACCCATTTCCTTCTGTCGTGATTTCTGCAGATACTGGCAAGGTCCTCCTGCTGCCTCCGAGTCATTTGGGTGTATGCATCGAACATCTCCTCAAACCACAGATTTTTCTTACTGGGCTCACAGCGTGAATTGTAGATGTTCAAGAACTATCGTATAATGAGTCAACAAAGGCCAATGATTATCACACAAGGACGGACTCTCGTCTGAGCGGCTGATACTCTGCCTGGTCTGTAACCAGACAATGATATCTGCGAAGATGGACTGGTTACTTTGTCTGCCGTAGGTGACGATGGTTCTCCGGTTCCATTACTTGTTTCGACCTCGTCATTTACCATTTCGTCCTCATCATTGATAGAATCGTCCAGGGGCAATTGCTGACACGACGTCCCTTCAAGACGACACTCCCTGCAGCTCCGAGTTGTTTTCCGGTTCCCATATTCGCAGACCACACCTAGCGCAGCACAATTACTGCACTGGAAGAAGAGTCAACAATCCTATAACATAAACAGTAAGGAGAAAATCTCACAGGTGTGTACGCTGCGGTTGGAACCAAGTCCCAATGTTTGATTTTCACGTTGCGCACTTTATTCTTGACTAAATGTCGATTGGGCGTCTTGCGGATGCTCAGAAATACCATCCCACACCATGTATCGATCCATTTGGGTTCCTTTGAATGATTCTGGACCAACTCCGCTTGCCGTTCAGGCGTCATTCCGAGATACAGATTACGCAGCTTGGTGAACCACTCGTCTTGATCTTCACCGGGCCCGGCTTTGTATAGAGAGGAAAACTAGTGCAGCATCAGAACACAATTTCAAGTAAGAAACAAAGGAAATACACCTGTTCCATAAACGATGGTCGCTGATAAAGAGCATATAAAAGACGCGTCCTGTTTATCAGAGACACAACCGACCTTGTTCTGCCTAAGCCGACACGTACTAGCAGGAGATTCAGGCGTCAGAAGGCTCTCTGCTGGAGCACTCCTCTGGACGTCGTTGTCTGGTGTAGTATCTTTATTGACGAGTGGCACGTTGGAGACGCTCTTCCCAGCCGACAGTGCGCCGATATGGTTCGGCACATTTCGGTGAGGAATTTGAATTTTCGTCATGGTACCCTTGTACTTCTTGTGAGAATATAGACGGTCTGCCCATGTTGTATTAGGGAGCGTGGCCATTGAGGGCCTAGGAGAGGGAGCAATGGAAGTTGAAATGGGGAAGTGGTGAATGGGAGAAAGTTCAACTTCCGGCTAAACATTTATTTGCCGGTATGATTATTAGAGATCATCTTATCTTATCGCGGTCACTTTTTAATTCCCGAGATTTTGCCAAGATTTTGCTGCCACTATAATCCTATCTGATCTGATTTTCTCCTCATATCACTTTTCCTTACATACAAGGCAATGAGTCTAGCATCCGCGAATTTCCCTACCCACCCATCTACTTAAAATATAATTCTCAGTCATCGCGTCCTCCAGGGTCACCTTTTATTGATGTAAAACTTTGACCCTCAATGGGACCTGGGCACCCAGATGGGCTTTGCCTTTCACAACAGGTACGACTGCCGGCGATCCAGGGAACTGCTGCATTTCCACACCTCCCTCTGGCAAGCAAAACTCGAAGTTCTGGATCAGTCTCGCTAGAATTGTCTGTAGCTCCATAATCCTGAGTTTCGACAGTTAGACCTGACTTGGACTTCAGGGAGGAAGCACTTACGCAAACCGCCAGCTTCGAAGGGAAAAAGTATTCAGCATGAAACAGAAGAATAATGGGGGATATTTACCCAATGCATGACCGAGGTCCAGCGCCTGAAGGTTGCATAATGAACATACAGAAGGACATACAGAAGGACAAGCTGAAAATAACCCACCAAACGTCATCCTAGAATGTCGTAGCGTTGGTCGTCAAATTGCGCGAGAACAAAATAAGGCTCAAACCCACAAATTAGCGTACACTCCCAGCGAGATGGGAAGATCATTCTTAAGAAACCGAGTGGGATTCCATTCCTCTGCGTCGTCACCCCAGAGCGACGGGAGGCTGACAATGGTTCATGATCAGGTTGCGGACCAGTGATATGAGATGACTATAAATACCGGTTGTACGAATACATCGAACAAGTAAAGGTCTGTCCTTTAGGCACGGCAAGGGTCTTCCCTCCAGAAAGAGGGAGAACGTCATCGCAAGGAGCGGTACGGGTGAGCGAATGCACGATAGGGTGAAGACGGAGCACTTCCTATTAAGAGCAATTAACGTCTGAGTTTGAGTCATCTGAAACCGTGCTCACTTTGATCGCTGCGGCCATGAACGGCATCGAGTCGTAGTCCTTATCTTGTTTTAACTCTTCGCGTATGATGGATTGATGGTCGGGATGTGCGGCAAGTTCGTATAGCAACCAGGCTACGGTAGTACCTGTCGTTTCATGACCAGCAAGCACGAATGTTCTAAAATCAGGAGTCGCGGTTATTATCAATGGGATGCGGCAAGAAAGTTGCCACACGAACACTAGCTGCGACTCGATTTCATCTCCATTCATTTCGCCTGTAAGGCGCGCTCTTGCTATAAGCACCAGTATGTGAGTATGCGAGTTATAAGAGATTCGTTAATATGGACTCGCCTAGGAGATCGACGACGTCTTTATCATCACCTTGCTCCTGTACCTCATACTGACTGACCATAATCTCTCGGGCAGTTCTTCTTGACACCTCTCCTAGCCTGGCGAACTGACGAGTTTCTCGAGTTGAGATCAGCTGCAAGAGCTTCAGAACTGCATCTGGAAGAATTCTAATCAGAGCCACAAGCATGAACTCGAATGCTGTCGTATTAGATTGTGAAGTCGTGCTAGATTTGAAGGTCAGAATATGGTCGTCATCAGTAATCCTGAAGACGGGGGAACGCACAATAGATGCTTCAGGGCTTGCCCTAGCTCTGTGTTACGACTTTCGAGTGAACCGAAGTCGTATCGAAAGGCGGCTGTTAAGTCACGGATCAAACAAACTATGTGGAGGAATGTTGGTAGCACTGACTTAGACCGATAATATCCAGAGTGACTTTGCTTGTCCAATCCATTATATTGACGGTTTCATTACTCTCAATCAAGGATCCCTTCAAAGCGTTCACAAGCTACAATCTTTCGTCAGTTTCCACTGCTCATACCCATTTATGCGAGAAACAATTTACCCTGTCGCTGCACTGCCGAAATATTAGCTGCGAGTTCCGCAGCTGAGCGGGTGCAAATGCAGGATTTAGAATTTTGCGTTGGCGATGATGGTTTTCAGCTTAGGTGGAAAAGTCAAGACTCAACTGATATAGACTCATATGAACACGTACCATCAACGACGATAAGTCCTCCTCCGAGGATAAGACCAAGGATGAAGTTGAAATCCTTCGACTTTGGGTAAGGGCGTGAAATGTGGAAGATGTGATCGAGAGCCTTGGGATCAGATACCACCAAGATGTCTTGCTACATCTCCTTTTCAGGTATGAGGAAGGGCAAGGCGAAGAGCTAACTTACGCCAAAACAGCCCCCGATACGATACACGTTTCCATATTTCTTGCACCATTCCATTTCAAGATCGCCGAAGTTCTCTTGATTGCGAAGCAGTCGTTCATGACCTGATATGCCGGGCTTTTTATTGAGCGCAGGTTCAAAGGAAGAGTCTCGGACATCTTACCTTGCCAGAAGGATAAGGATGGCGGACCTTTTACGTGTTTGACTGAAGGTCGTTTCAACCATGAGCGAAGCAAATAAGCTAGGAAGATTGCAACGATTGAGGCCAGTATGGGAGACATCGAAAGATAAAGGGTCGTGCTCTGTCAGTCGACGGCAAAACTACGGTTCTTAAGAAAGCATTACTGCGGCCCGAATATCGAGCACACGTCGTGCCAGTTGATATTTCCATGGGCTAGGCCATAATGTATTTACAAAATAAAAACTTCCGTGCGGGGGGGGGAGCCGAGTAGTATCTGTAGTCCAGACTGAGAAGTCTGTTCTGTCCTTAGAGCCAGCTTTCGTCGTAGAGGTTCGTTTACGCTGACTGCATGACTCCTGAAGTTTCAACGAGCAGCTGCCTCGAAGAAAACACTTCTAGTCAGAGACTTGTAAAATCATGCTGGTGTGAAATTTAGTACAGTAGTTCGTTCTCCCGTTTTGACCAACAAAAACATTAGATGAAGGGTCTTGAGGCCACCCGGTTCGGCAGGTTAACAACGCAGTGGAAGAGAGAAAATGGTGAAGCGTCAAGCGGTTCTGTGTGATGTAATCGTGATGATGGCCATGCATCATCCCAGGCCGATTCACGGGGCCTACGGCAGTATTATGACTCAGGCGCATTACGTCCATAACACGTGAAGAGGAATCCAAGGAAACTAACATGTATCTGTGAGCTTGTAGACACTTCGCAGGATCATGCAGAGCCTTGTCCATACCAAAGCAGGCTTGTTGAAATACAGTACAGACGTCATTTCCGCATCCTTGAAAGCAAGTCTTGCTTCCCCGCGACGCTTTAATCTCACAACAATTTTGGATTGAGTACACAAACCATAACGCCTGGTCCAAAATCACTATCGTTCACTAATGTAACACTCTCACCTTTATGGGTAACTGAGAGTCTAAGTGTGCTTTGCCCGTCACAATGGGTACGACGGCGATGACCCAGGAAAATGCTGGACTTTGACTCCTCCCTCGGGTAAACTGAATTCGAAGTGTAGAATCAAGTTGGCTGGGATTGCTTGCATTTCGCCGATCAGTTTGATTGAAGTGGAATTGAAAATATGAGTTACACACGCGAATCGCCACCTACGAGAAAGGAAAAGGATCAGCAAGGGAACGAAGGGAATCGTAACAGCCAATTACCCTATGCATGAACGAGGTCCAGTACCAGAGGGTCGCGTTAGTCGGAGAAAAGACTCACTGAAAGGTAACTCATTAAATGTCATCCTGGCATTCCGCCAAGTAAGTATCGAGGGCACGCACAAAGCCAAGATCCTACTCACAGATTGGCATGCCATCCGGCGATACCGGCAGCCTTGTCAAAAAACCGAGTCGGATCCCACTCTTCTCCCCAGAGAGAAAGAAGACTAGGAAAAGTTCGCATCAAATTTGTATGGAAACGACAGAGGAAGATCATGTCGGTTGTATAGGTAAGCAGAACAAATAAGTGTCTGCCCCTTGGGTACCATCAGTGTCTTCCCTTCAGAGAGAAGTAGAACATCATCGTGAGGGGCGGTACGTATCAAGAAATGTACATTTGGGTAGACGGAGAGACTCCTATTACTAGAGGTGAGCGTGGTCATCCGGTGTAGCTAAGGATGCTCACTTTTATAGCCGTGTTCAAAAATGGCATTGAGTCATAACCATTTGATTGTTTGAGCTCTGCATGAATTACGGACTGATGCTCAGGATGTAAAGCGAGTTTGTATAGCAACCAGGATAGACTAGTGCTCGACGTCTCAGGCCCAGAAATGACGAAGGTCCTGGAACAAGGGGAAAGTTACATCATGAACTTGTAGAGTAAGTAAATAGATCATTAACTGTGCGGAGATTTTATCATTCTGCATTTTACCAGCTAAGCGCACTCTTGCTAGAGACGTAATCGTGTTCATAGATGTATTAAATGAGAAGAGCGAACTGACCAAGGATATCAACCATATCTCCATCGCCTTCTGGCGTCTACACTTCGTTATGGCTAGCCATGATTTCTTGAGCGATTTTCTTAGACAGCTTTCCTACCCTGACGATTTGACGAATCTCTCGGGTTAGGACCAGCCGTAGAAGTCCTAGTACTGAATTTGGAAGCATTTATATCAAGGCTACGAGAATAAGCTTTGGTGCCTCAGAGGGCACTGAGCTCTGCCATCTTGCGGTCCCGTTGGGCGTCTTCTCGTTTGATATTTTCCCCAGATTCGATAGTCCCCGTGGCATCAAGGCTTAAAAGAAAGAAATGTTGGAATCCTGGTTGTTGCGCAGGGTAGACTCCAGGCTGGTAAAGCCAGATGTAAAGGAATTATTATTCTATGGCTCCTACAGAGCTCATATTTATACTACTTCGCACTAGAATCTAGAATGTACTACAACTTTCTACGACTCTCGTGCTTACTCATCGACTCTCGGCATGATGCCGGATTGTTCCTTCTAGAAATTTCCAGCAAAATCCCAACAAGAAACGAGTGTCCAGTTGAGGTAGATGACTAGTAAGTTGTATTTCCAAATCCGGTCCGGTGGCCCGCCACTATTTCTCTGGACGTTGTGAGCTGACTAAGCAGACGAGAGACATTTTCAACTCTCTCGATTGCAGCCAGCATCGTCTACGCCGCAGCCATGTTGATAACTACCCCAGCCTGCAATACACCAGTTTCTCTGAATATTATGTTCTCCATTCGCTCCCAGTTCTCTCAGCAGCCTTCGCCGACGAAAACCCAAGACACGAACCTTCATACATGCACTACAAAAACTCGCCGGTACCAGATTACTTCTTGGTCTAGCGCATTGGGTGGATGTCTGGAGAAGCATTGGTCTCCGTAGGAGTTGGCTTGAAAAATCAACGCCGACAAAAGATACAGTAGTATCGACGGGGCTACAACTCTACCAGCTGAACAACGACTGTGAGTTGGATCTATCGCAAACGCAATTCCTAACACGATTTACAGGACTTGTTACCGCGAAAGGTCCTTGGGATTGAAGCAGGAGGTAATAGAATCTGGATGAGAATTCCAACGTGACTGACCCCAAACCGAAGCCGCCATGGCCATGTGAGCTAGAAATCTCGTACAATATCCGCGTAATCGTGGACCTCGCGATGACGGTTAATCAGCGTATCTGAAAGTAAAGAGTCCAAATATGAATGGGAACTAGACTTCATGCTGTATATCTTGCAATATTGAAGCTGCTGAACGGATGTATCAGGTGCCACTTATCTTTTTGAGGTCACCCTTATACTCATGCACGCTTCGGATCTGAGCCGTCCACGCCACCAGCTCTTCATTGAATTGCATACGCACTCATCTCGACTGAAGTTTGGTCCGTAGGTTGCTCTTCTGTTCATTTATCTGTCTACTTACGCCGTTGACCGAATCTAGAAATGCTCAAATCAAATTGCAGCATCCGTTGGTCGGCTCATCGCCCAGGCGAGTCGCGTGGAAGAGCATGAATGATCATGACACGGGCTCATCCTCCGGCACGATAAGCATTCAATTTCTGACGCTATCCGAGCCCGAAATGGTTTGTCACGCCAACGCAATTATTTGCTGCCCGAGCCGGGATACAGTCTCGCTGAATAATACCAAAGACATATTGCAATAAAAGGCCATGTACAGGCTCGATTGTTCAGCATTCTCCGAACATGGCAGATCTCAATGTGGCTACGGTGATGTCGCTGTCTGGACGAGTAGGTCTCGTTACAGGCGGAGGAACAGGGATGTAAGCCTTATGATCCTCAATCGCAACCTACTGTTTGACTCTTTGACAGAGGATTCATGATTGCGAAAGCATTTGCTGCAAACGGAGCCAAGGTATACATCACTGGGCGAAGAATGGATGTGCTGGAGCAAGCTGCAACGTCAGTCACAGGCGTCCCAGGATCCATTGTCCCGTTAGTGATCCTCCGTGTTATAAGCTATTCATTGTTAACGCGTACGCAGACTACAGATGGATGTGACAAATGAGGAAAGCATCAAGGCTGGCGCAAAGCATATCGAAGGAATCGATGGGAAGCTCGATATCCTTGTCAACAAGTTTGTCTATAGTATCCTTAATTCTCTTCGTTTATATGCTAATATCTTTGCAGTGCTGGCTTCAGCGCCTCCCTTCGTGACCCAGACTTTTCTGCGAAGAAGCTCGCGGCATCAGATCCCTTTGAGCCCGAGACGGTACAGAATTGGATGGATATCTTTGCACTCAACACCATCGCACCATTCTTCGTCATCCGTGCCTTCCAATCCCTTCTCATCAAAGGAGCACATTCCCGCCCTCAAGGCACCTCAAGTGTCATCAACATTAGCAGTGTGGCGGCAAAAATACACGCAGCAGTACCGACGGCCTGCGTATGTGCTCTGCCGTTTACTTCAAGCTTGACTCGGAACTGACTTGGCTTAGTTGACATACGGTGTGACAAAGGTAGCTTTGGAAAAGCTCACCTTCGTTCTGGGGACGAGCTTTGCTGGAAGAGGTATCCCGATTCGAGTGAACGCGCTAGAGCCTGGCCTGTTTCCATCGGAGATGGCCACTCCTGAACTTTTGAAAATGATGAATTCGGACCCACAACCTGGGTTTGGGGCTCCGATACCTGCGAGGAGGCCAGGGACGTGAGTGTGTTCAGTATTTGGAGGAGATTGGACATTGATTCGATTCTTGCTAGTGATGCGGAGATGGGGATGACGGCGATCTACCTGGCAGTATCTGACTATACGAATGGAGCGGTTTTGAGGGTTGATGGTGGAATAGCGTTGGTCAATCCTTGAAGAATTGATCATGTAATGAAATTGGACGAGATCTTTCCGGGCGAAACATGCCGATGTCGTTGTGAGATCATAATGATCAGGCCTAGTCACGGACTCCAAATCAGATGGCGATGATGCCTTTGGTATTGCCGGACTGCCCCGATATTTGAACGAAAGGCAGTTATTCATTTTTCTCGGGAATAACTAACAAAGTTAGAAATGAGACGGTGTGTTGTATATGATAAATTTTTCATGGCTAGTCTTGTTTTAGCGCTTCCGTGTAAGCAGATCCATTCTTGACTCAGTCTGTAATGGTCAGGTTATTGAGGATCAGCAAAGCTGCAGAGTCTCTTCTCACCAAATTCAATGCGTGCAAATGTCCGTGCCATTCCATATCTTTATCGTCAAGTCGGTGTTTTCTCTGGCCAGGCTATGCTCTTTCGAAATACTCACCATCAACGTTGACAAGCCCCTTACCAACAAAGGGATCTAGGAGGAGGAAGACGATGTCCTGCGATTTGGGATAAGGATGTGACGGAAGGAAAATGTGCTTCAGGGCCTTGGGGTCACACACTACCAGGATGTCTTGCTATTGCTTAAATTGTGACCAGAGCAAAGACAAAGAACCTTTTTCACCCTGAAACAGCCCCGATACTATAAAGGGTGCCATATTCCCTGCGCCATCTCGTTTCGAGCTCACCTGCATTATCTTGATCACAAAGAACGCGTTCGTGGCCTTGTGGGATGGTGCGTGATCTCATCTTTGTACTGAGATACATGCATGTTGGCTTACCGAGCCAGAAAGAGAGCGACGGTGGTCTCTTGACGTGCTTGACTAACGGTCGCTTGAGCCACCGATGAATCGGATAGGCTCCCGAGAGCGATGCGATTACAATGAATGATGCGTCCATGGGAGCAAAGGTCTCGGGCTCCTAGAGCCTATGGAAAATTTCCTGGCTTTCAAGATGCAATGGGAATCCGATCATCAAAAGCAGGCTCGGCAAACAGTGAGAGCTTCTCAGTTCGCACAGATAACGATTTCTATGACCCGCCGAAAAACAACCGTCTCTCCGGAGGGTAAGACTTTACTGGAGCTCCAGTGTGATAACGATGGAAAACGTATGGTTGTCCGAAGTATACACTGCTGGAAGATGGATGTCGGTGGTCCATCGTGCCAAAACCTCAGTACAAGCCCTATCTGGCTACGAACTATTAGCGACCAACTCGCCAAACAAGGATCAACTAAGTCTCGTGACTCGCGTTCGGCCAATCAAGAACAAAGTCTCCCGGAATGGTTTGTATAGAGGCTCGTAAATAGTCTTTCGAGAGATGGAGCTGAATGTTGGGTGATTAAACCTTAGTTCGAGACTGGAGCTTAAGGCTACCAGTCGAGCTACTTAAATACAAGTTGGGTTTTCTATAAATAGTAGTCCATGCTTGTTCCTGTCTGTTACCAGGCTGTTTCTTGTAGGTGAGTGGGTGAAGATTTGTAAAATTGTAACATTACCCCCTTTTAAGATTCAGGTCGTCTCGACTGAATCCACCTCCACATAGGCTGGGTTGTTCCAATAATATTCCTCATCTTTCTCTGCTTCTTGTCTTTCTGCACCTCTTTCCTCATATACTCTAAATCCTCCTGTTCCTCCACTTGTCTCACTTTGTACTCTGCTAGAAGTTCTCTAGCGTTTCCTAGTGCAGCTTTGGGTAACCATTCATTATCTTCTTCTCCAAATCCTTTCCATGCTACGAGGTATTCTCTCTGTCATCTCTTCCCATGTTTTCATAGTTGATCCTCCAATATCTCTTCAATTTCTTGCTCTTCTTCCTCCATGAGTATGGGTACTGTTTCAGTTTTTTCTTGGTTCAGGTACTCTGGTGAGACATAAGGAGTTAGGAGAGATTTGTTGAATCAATTGTGGATTTTCCAATCAGTGGGTAATTCCAATTTGTATGCTGAGGCACCATGTTTGGCTGTGATAGTGAATGGTCCCACTCATTTGTCATCCAACTTTTTCTTCGGTCGATCTAGTTTAAGGTTGGTCATTTCCAGCTAAACCTTATTCCTGATTGTGTATTCTTCTGAGAGTCATTTCCCTTTATTGTACTGTGTTTTCATCCTCTCCACTGCTTTTTCCAATGTCTTTTCCACCTGTTTATGTACCTTCTTGATTTCTTCCACAAATTCAGCTGCTGCTGATATTTGTCCTTCCCTTTTGTCAGTGGGCATAACTTTTGGTTTTCTCCTGTTTATTAATTTCAATGGGGAGAGTCCTATGGCTGAGTGCTGCCTGTTATTATGCTGGAATTTCAATAGCAGTAACCATTCACTCCAGTCATCTTGTTAATGGCTGATAAACATTTGCAAATACTTTTCCACTTCTTGGTTTCCATGCTCTGTCTGTCCATCAGTCTGTGGATAGGATGCTGTGGATGGGTTTTCTTGGATTTGTAGTATTTCATACAGTTCCTTGATGAACTTGGATACAAATTGTGGTCCTCAGTCAGAGATGACCTTTTAGGGCATTCCATATTTGACATACATGTGATCCCATAGCATTCTTGCCCATCCCACAGCTGTCAATGCTTTCATGCAGGGAATGGGTATTATGGCTTTGGAGAATCTGTCCACAATGTTAGGACCCACCTAGACACATGATCTTGGGACTGTGAGCTACTCATGGGCTGTCTCATGTTCAGACAATCACTCTTGGTATGAGAGCTGCTAAGTCTTTAGATGTGTGCAGAAGGTGGTATATTGTGTAAGTTTAGTCAAAAGATAGAGAGTATGTACAAAAACTACTCTACTTATATACTAAAAATGTTTGGTTATTATTAGGTGAAATAGTAGCATGTTCATGTTAAATGAGGGTGTCAGGTGATCATGGTCCAACCATGGTGAGGCAGTTTGTAACTGGTGAAACAGTATAGGATAGGAGGTGGTCAGCAGAAACAATGACACTTTAGGAATGAGAAAAGCAATAAGATGTGGGATCTGATAAGATAAGATAAAATGAAAAAATCATAACATTACCCCCTTGTTAAAAGCAGTTGTCCTGACTGCTAAGGTTCTTCTTCTGGGGTTTTGAGTTGCAGTTTTGCTTGATTGATCCAGTACTAATCAATCAGGGCTCTCCATATGTCTTTGTCCAGGTTTATGATCCATTTCTTGAGTCCATCTTTTCATTGGGCAAGGTATGCAACATCACCTTGTTCCGAGTATTCATGATCAAGTATCTTGGTTACAGCTTTTTCATTAGTTATGATTTGTATGGCTCAGTTAATGTTTGCTTTGTACTCTATAATCACTTCTTTGGTGTTAGCCATCTCAGTGTCTCAGACCCAGGAATTGTGTTCCCTTGTCCATCCTTTCCATTTGACCAAGTAGTCTGTGACCAACTTGGATGGTTGTCTCTTTTTGGCACAAACCTGGCAGGTACATGAGTCCAATACTTCTTCTATTTCATATTCTTCTTGACCATCGATGAGGTCCAGAGGTGGAGGATGCAGTTGCTGTTGATTTGGAAATAATGGTTCAATGTAAGGAGTCAACAACTTCTCATTGAAATGGGGATGGATCTTCCAATGAGGTGGTAGCTTTAGCTTGTAAGCTGCAATGCCTGTCTTCTTGAGGATTATAAATGGTCCTGTTCATTTATCATTGAGTTTCTTCTTGGGTCATGGGAGGTGGAGGTTGGCTGTATCAAGCTATACCTTATTCCCAATGTTATAATCTCATGTCAGTTGTTTCCTTTTATTGTATTGCACCTTCATTTGCATGGCCACTTTTTCCAATGCATCATGGACCTCTTTGTGGACTTGAGCCATAACTTTGGTGAATTCCATGGCTGCCTGCTGGGTTGGCAAAAGGAGTCTCTCAAGTTGAGTTTGGGAGAACTTGGGGATTTTGGCTATACATGGTCATGAAGGGACTTTTTCCTGTGGCTGAGTGTATCCGGTTATTGTGCACAAATTCAGTGAGAGGTAACCATTCATTCCAGTCAGTTTGTTGGTGATTGATAAAAATCCAAAGGTATTTTTCAATTTCTTGATTGACTCATTCTGTCTGTCCATCTGTTTGAGGGTGATATACCATGGAGGCATTCTGTGTGATGTTTAACATCTGGTATAGTTCTTTCATAAATATCAAGACAAATTGGGGTCCCCAATCTGAAATAACAACTTGCAGCATTCCATGCTTTGCATAGACATAGTCATGGAGGATTCATGCCCATCCTTCTGCTGATAATTCTTCATGGCATGCCACTAGAATGATAGCCTTGGAGAATTGGTCTATGATGACTAGTAATGCAACATAGCCATCAGACTCTGGTAATCTGGTGATCATGTCAACAGAGATATGCATCCAGAGAGAAGTTAGAATAGTATTAGGATGAAGGGGGGCAGCTTTTGCTTGAGTGTCGCTCTTTGTTTGTTGATAGGTTTCACAACCTTTGACATATATTTTGATGTCCTTCTTCATCTTTGGCCACCAGTATTCTCTGAGTATCAACTCAGAGGTCTTGGCAATGCCTGAATGTTCTGCTGTGATATGATCATGGCAGCCAGCAATGATTTCTCCTTGAAGAGCTTCATTTCAGAGAATATAGATTTGTCCATCATAGTATAGGATTCCATTCTCCTGTGTAATTCCTCTTTTATGGTTGAGGGATTTGGCAATTCCCTGGTCCCACTGGTCCTTATGTCATGTAGCATTTCTTATATGCTTGGTTTGCTCATCTGTGATTGGTAGGATAAGGGTGCAGAAGTGTTCTGGGAAAAGGACAATTATGTCTTGATTGTCTTGTTTTCCTTGGTTGTGATCATCTCAGTGACTGAGTAAGTCAGCCTTTTTATTAGATATCCCTGCCTTGTGTTGGAGAGTAAAGTGATATTCTGCCAATTTGGTTACCCATCACACTTGTCGATGATTCAACTTCTACAGTTTGTGGAAATACTGGAGGTTTTGATGATTCATCCAGATTTCTACTGTTTTCTTTGTACCCATGAGAAAATGGTGCCATTCTTCTAGAGCAAGCATAATGGTGAGCAATTCTTTATCATAGATCTCATAATTGTGTTTCATGGCTGTTAATGCTTTGGACATGAAGGCTACTGGCCTCCACTTCCCATTCTGTTGCTGACTGAGAATGGCACTGATTGCTCTGTCACTCAAGTCCACCTCAACTCAGAATTTTCCATCATCCAAGGGCATGGTGAGTATGACATCTGTTGTCATCTGTGTTTTGAGCTGTGAAAATGCCTTTTCTTGCTCTGACCCCCATTTCCACTCATTGTTTCTGGTTAACTGCATGAGGGGTTGAACTATTTTGGAATAGTTGCAAATGAAATTTCAATAGAAATTCATGAATCCCAAAAATGATTGTAACTCCTTTTTTTTGGTAGGAGTCAGCCATTCTGCAATTCCAGAAATCTTGACAGGATCCATGCAAATTGCATCTTTGCTAATGATCATGTCCAGTGATATGCCATCTACACATTCACACCTAGATTTTGTGATTTTGTAACAATACTATTGCACATCTATCCTATACTAGTGATACATAGAGGACTATAGCTGAGGCTTTGAGCTGATAGTTAAAAGCAGTAAGCAACTAGTAGAGCCAGGACTTAGATGCAACACCATTAGTGGGTTAAATCTACCAGCCAGCCAGACTAGTAACTCGAATGCTAGCAGGACTAAGTGAAATACAGCCACTAGCAAATGAAGGATGCTACTAGCACACCAAAACCAGGAGCAGAGTACACAGATCTCATCAAGTTCTGTCACTAGCAGCCCAGACTGAGCATAAATGCCTAAGTCAGGATAACTAGTCACATGGCAATCTTGAAACAGGACTTAGAAATAAATTAAAAATAGATTAACCTTGAGTCCAGATCTGACTATTGTGATATAGATCTCTTATGATCAGTACTAGTGTAGCTGGACTGCACCCTCGATCATGATTGGATAGCTATTACAGGCACCAATATCCAGATATCTATATAACCACATTACTAAGGCATGTAGTTGTGCCAAGGGTGTGGAAAGACTGACTATGGAGTCTCTAGACCAAATATTTGAAAAGAAAACTGACTAGACTGACTATTGCATGATTATTCACTATTATTGTGACTAGCCAAGAAATCCTTACCAATATACCCTATACCCAGATGATATTTATAGTTCTGCCTCAGTAGTATATAAGTAGTGGGATGGGCACTTGTGCAAAGCAGGCAAGCCATCCCTGCAGTTGAGCTCTCACTAGTAGTAACTGGTGTCCCCAATTAAAGGCTTTTGTGCTTAACCTCGATGAAGTGATTAATAGTCACTAAGTCACCCATAGTATTGCATTGAATTGAAGTTCCTTAGAGTCACTGTTGTGTCCTGCAAAGGTCCAGAGTGTTTTGAAGTTAGTTCAAGCAAAGTTCTTGGAGTTATAGTTTATTCTTAGGCTAAGAGCATCACTAGTCAGCCAAGAGTGCAACTGGTCAAGTGTTTATCACTTGTAGGAAGCAGTATAGGGCCAGGAGTGCCACCAGTCTGAAGCAGTTTCAGTCAGAATGAGCACAGTAGCTCAAACCAAGTCACTCTTATCCAATTGTGTCTTACCTACCCCACTAGTATGAGTAGTACTTTGTATAACTCACTAGTAATGGATAAAGTGTCTTTAAGACAACTGTACTTGATTATTGAAGTCTGTAGAGTGCTTCCATCATACTTGAAACCACCCAAATTCAATATTGATGATTAAGTGTAAAGTAGTAACAGGTTTAGTGTGATTAGTGTTTATTGCCATTCTCTAATTCTTTTGTCACTCACTGTAACCAAGCACAACATCACCAGTTGACACCTCTGGAGATTGCAGTGCAACTACCTATTGCCCATCACTGGTAGCACTAACAACAGCCAAGAGACAGGAAACTGCTAGTGCCCAGGCAATAAAGAGAGGGCAGTCCAGCAAAGTCACTATCATCAAAGTATCTGATGAAGAGGATGACACAGCTTTCCTACAATGGAAAGCACAATAATCCAAAACCCATACTCTGATACCCAAAACCCTGCCTAACAAGGGGGTACTGATTCTCAAAATCCTGCCAGTCATGGAGGTACCTGATCATATGTGATATAAACCCTTTGGAGTTGACTGGACTCTATGTGCCATTCACACTGCAAAGAACTTGGCCATTATCAAAGCTGCTCTCTCTATCTGGGTTCATCCTAAACAACTCAGAGAGATCACCAATGAGCTTGTTCAGAGCTTACAGACCAGAGAAAGCAATGCTCAAGAGAGGCTTTATGAACTCCATGAACTGATTTGGTATATCTGCAGCACCAACAATTCCAGTCAGGACTTCTTGGTGGATATCCAACTCACCTCATGTACAGGGAAGAAGGCCCTAACCACTAGGGCATTGATTGATAGTGGCTGCACTGGTAGCTCTATCAATTGGTCTTATGTTCATCAGCATGATTTAGACACCTGAAAGTCAGCATCTCCCATACCAGTGTACAATGCAGATGGAACACACAACAAGGCAGGTGGTATCACTGAGTTTGTAGAACTCAGAATGACCATTGGTGGTCATACCAAACAAATTGACCTAGCAGTCACTGACCTTGGTTCTAAGACAGTCTACTTAGGCCATGACTGGCTAAAATGCTATAATCCATTAATCAATTGGAAAACAGAGAAAATGATTTTTGAATGCTGTCAATGTGTAAAAAATCCAATTCCCCTTCCTGACACAGATGATGAAGATACATGGGACAAAGAGCTAGAGGATGGCAAAACAATTCTTGCCATCAATATGCAAGAAGAACTCACCATTCAGGCAGTACACCATGCTAACAAACTAGCTGCCACCACCAATGCTAAAAAACCAAAAAAGACATTCAAGAAACTAGTACCTTCTCAGTATCAAAGCTTTAGAGATTTATTTTCTAAAGAAAGCTTTGATGAATTACTAGAACAAAAGCTCTGAGACTATGCTATCAAGTTGGTACCTAATGCTAAGGCTATGTTAGACTGTAAAGTCTATCCACTCAATCAAAATGAGCAAGAACAATTGGACAAGTTTCTCAACAAGAACTTGGACTCAGGATGAATTCATCCCTTAAAATCTCCCTTTGCATCCCCCTTCTTCTTTGTCAAGAAAAAGGATGGTTGTTATGGCCCATCTTATACATGTGACTTGGGATGTAAATAGTTCTCTTGGGCTGTTACACATTTGAACAATCACCCATATAGAGAAGAGCACTTTGGTCTTTAGTGTGATGCAGTTAGAGGTATAAGAATGTAATTTAGTCAAAAGATAGAGTACAACAGTGAGTTTTACTCTACTTATATACTAAAAATATAGTAAGTATTATTAGATAAAACACTATGGTCTATGAGGGAACAGTTTGGTCCATGAGAGGATGGTGTGGAGTTGGATGGATCATAGTCCAATAAGAGTGAACAGGGGTGATATTCCATGTGAAACTGGATGGTTGTCAGTGTGTAGGTTGATATGATATGTGAACTATGGTGGATTAGATGGATGAGTCATGGATATGACTCAGATAAGATAAGATAATGGAAAAATTGTAACAATAGTTCTTTACATCCCATTCAAGATTATCAAAAATTGAATGAAATGATGATCAAGAACTGATACCCTCTTTCTCTCATCTCTGAACTTATTGACAAGTTACATGGAGCCAAGTACTTTTCAAAACTGGATGTCTGATGGAGATACAATAATGTATGCATTTGAGGAGGAGATGAAGAGAAAGCTGTGTTTAGGACTAATCAGGGATTCTTTGAGCCCATGGTAATGTTCTTCAGTCTCACAAATTCACCTGCCACATTCCAGTGGATGATGAATGACATCTTTAAGGATCTCATCACTGGTGGAAAAGTTACCATCTATCTCAATGATATTCTAATCTTCATAAAGTCACTAGAAGAACATTGACATATTGTCCAACAAGTCCTCCAACAGTTGTGAAAAAACAAACTGTTCCTCAAAGCAGAGAAATGCGAGTTCAAAGTACTTGAAACAGAGTATCTGGTGATGTGCTTGGTAACAGCAAGTGACAAAAGAATTAGGGAATGGCAATAAACACCAATCACACTAAATCTCTTACTACTCTACACTTAATCACCAATATTGAATTCAGGTGGTTTCAAGTATGATGGAAGCACTCTGCAGACTTCAATAATCAAGTACAGTTGTCTTAAAGACACTTTATCCATTACTAGTGAGTTATACAAAGTACTACTCATACTAGTGGGGTAGGTAAGACACAATTGGATAAGAGTGACTTGGTTTGAGCTACTGTGCTCATTCTGACTGAAACTGCTTCAGACTGGTGGCACTCCTGGCCCTATACTGCTTCCTACAAGTGATAAACACTTGACCAGTTGCACTCTTGGCTGACTAGTGATGCTCTTAGCCTAAGAATAAACTATAACTCCAAGAACTTTGCTTGAACTAACTTCAAAACACTCTGGACCTTTGCAGGACACAACAGTGACTCTAAGGAACTTCAATTCAATGCAATACTATGGGTGACTTAGTGACTATTAATCACTTCATCGAGGTTAAGCACAAAAGCCTTTAATTGGGGACACCAGTTACTACTAGTGAGAGCTCAACTGCAGGGATGGCTTGCCTGCTTTGCACAAGTGCCCATCCCACTACTTATATACTACTGAGGCAGAACTATAAATATCATCTGGGTATAGGGTATATTGGTAAGGATTTCTTGGCTAGTCACAATAATAGTGAATAATCATGCAATAGTCAGTCTAGTCAGTTTTCTTTTCAAATATTTGGTCTAGAGACTCCATAGTCAGTCTTTCCACACCCTTGGCACAACTACATGCCTTAGTAATGTGGTTATATAGATATCTGGATATTGGTGCCTGTAATAGCTATCCAATCATGATCGAGGGTGCAGTCCAGCTACACTAGTACTGATCATAAGAGATCTATATCACAATAGTCAGATCTGGACTCAAGGTTAATCTATTTTTAATTTATTTCTAAGTCCTGTTTCAAGATTGCCATGTGACTAGTTATCCTGACTTAGGCATTTATGCTCAGTCTGGGCTGCTAGTGACAGAACTTGATGAGATCTGTGTACTCTGCTCCTGGTTTTGGTGTGCTAGTAGCATCCTTCATTTGCTAGTGGCTGTATTTCACTTAGTCCTGCTAGCATTCGAGTTACTAGTCTGGCTGGCTGGTAGATTTAACCCACTAATGGTGTTGCATCTAAGTCCTGGCTCTACTAGTTGCTTACTGCTTTTAACTATCAGCTCAAAGCCTCAGCTATAGTCCTCTATGTATCACTAGTATAGGATAGATGTGCAATAGTATTGTTACAAAATCACAAAATCTAGGTGTGAATGTGTAGATGGCATATCACTGGCCTGTTCCCAAATTAGCTGCCAGCTTGGTGGTTGACAAACTTGTCATCCCAGCAGTGGTCTTACTGCTGAGGTTTGGTTGGAGTCAGCAGTTCTCTCATTTCTGATTGTCCCAAGGAGCACTTGTGGTTTGGTTGAAGACCCACTTTCATTGGCATTCCTTGTACATTTGAAGAATCTGTTCTTTCCACTCAGGATATGTGCATGGGATATTTACACCCATATTGGAGATAAAGGATATGTAAGAGCTAGGGACTCCTAGTCATACTGCCTTTACTATTATGCCTCACTCATTCTTATTGGTGTGTCATCCTGCTAATTTGACTTCTTCTTCCAATTTCTGGAAGTAATGACTTGCTGGCTGAGTCTCCATATGGAGGTCAAACATCCTTTTTTTGTGGACCTCCTCAATGGTAGGGTCTTGGAATTGCTGGATCACCAATTCTACAAAGTTCTCCCATTCTGGATACTAGAAATGGATGGAGATTCTGGAGATGCTGTTCAGGGTCCAGTACTCAGAGCATTTGTATACTCACCAATCTTTTGTGGCTCCTTCAAAGTGGGATGTAGTGAAAAGGACCAGATGGGATGGCAATTGGAAGTAGTGCTGAAAGACTTTGAAATAGGCAATACTGTTACAATTCTTCCATTTTATCTTATCTTATCTTATCAGATCCCACATCTTATTACTTTTTCCATTCATAAAGCATTATCATTTCCACTGACCACCTCCTATCCTATACTATTTCACCAGTTGCAAACCACCTCACCATGGTTGGACCATGGTCACCTGACACCCTCATTTGACATGAACATGCTACCATTTCACCTAATAATTGTTACAGCCCTGTCTAACACATGATCTTCAGATCAGGTGCTACTCTTGGGCTGTCTCATGTTCAGACAATCACCTGTAATAAGAGAGCAGCAGGATCTTGGGATGTGTGTAGAAGATGGTGTATAGATTGAATTTAGTCAAAAGATAGAGAGTATATACAACAACTACTCTACTTATATATGAAAAGCATCAAGCTAATAATAGGTGAAACAATGGTATACATGTGTGAAATCATAGGAGTCATGTAACAAAGGTCCAACCATGGTGAAGCTATTAGGAATAGATGAAATTCAAGAGGTTTGATAGGACTGAATGATGGTGTTTTGAGTGATACATTGATGATGCATAAGTGATATGATGTGGAACAAGATAAAATAATGGAAAAATCATAACATTACCCCCTTGTTAAAGCAGTTGTCCCGACTGCTAAGGTTCTTCTTTAGGGGTTTTAAGTTGTGATTCTGCTTGACTGATCTAATACTGATCAATTAAGCATTTCCATGTGTCTTTGTCCAGGTTAATGATCCATTTTTGAAGTCCATCCTTGCATTGAGCTAGGTATGCAATATCACCATTCATGGAGTATTCATGATCCAGTATCTTGACCACTGCTTTTTCCTTGGTTACAATTTTGATACTTCATATGGTGTGATTAATGTTTGCCTCATACACTGTGATCGCTTCTTTGGCATTAGCCATCTCAGTTTCTTGGATCCAAGAGTTATATTCTCTTGTCTATCCTTTCCATTTGACCAGGTAGTCCATGATAGTTTTGGACTGTTGACCCTTCTTGGCACATACTTGACAGGTTTGTGAGTCTAGTACTTCTTCGATCTCATATTCTTCTTGACCATCAATGAGGTCAGGGGAAGGAGGTGGCAGTTGTTGTTGATTTGGAAAGGAGGGCATAATGTATAGAGTCAACAATTTTTCATTGAATTGGGGATGTATCTTTCAATGGGGCAGTAGTTTAAGTTTGTATGCTGCTGCCCCTGCCTTTTTGAGGATCTCAAATGGTCCTGTTTGTTTATTGTTGAGCTTCTTCTTTGGTTGTGGAAGGTGAAGATTGGCTGTATCAAGCCAGACATTGTTGCCAACTTGATATTCCCAAGTTGGTTGTTTTCTTTTGTCATATTGCACCTTCATTTGCACCACTGCTTTTTCCAGTGTGTCATGGACTTCTTTATGAACTTGTGCCATGGTTTCAGTGAATTCCATGGCAGCTGGGTTTGTGAATGGGGTTTTTTGCATGGAGTCAGGGATAAGTAGGGGATTTCTGCCATATAAGGTCATAAATGGGCTTTTTCCCATTGCCAAGTGTACTCAGTTATTGTGGGTGAATTCAGCAAGTGGTAACCATTCGACCCAGTCAGTCTGTCAATGGTTTACAAAAATTCAGAGGTATTTTTCGATTTCCTGATTGACCCATTCAGTTTGGCCATTGGTCTGAGGGTGATATGCCATGGATGCATTCTGGGTGATATTTAGCATCTGATAGAGTTCTTTCATGAAGGCATACACAAATTGGGGTCTTCAGTCAGAAATGACAACTTGGGGCATCCCATATTTTGCATAGACATGATTTCAGAGTATATGGGCTCATCCTTCAGCAGATAATTCTTTGTGACAAGGGATTAAAAGAATGTTTTTGGAGAATCAATCCACAATGACAAGTAGAGTTTCATACCTGTCTAATTCTGGAAGACCAGTTACCATGTTAACCAAAATATATGTCCAGGAAGCATCAGGAATCATGTTTGGATGAAGAGGGGCAGCCTTAGCCTGAGTGTTGCTCTTTGTCCTCTGACATATTTCACATCCTTTAATGTATGCCTCTATGTCTTTCTTCATCTTGGGCCACCAATATTCTCATAATATCAGCTCCTTGGTTTTGGTGATACTGGGATATCCTGCCATAATATGATTATGGTGTTGGGAAATGATTTTGCCTAAAAGAATTTCATCCCAAGGAATATAGATGCACCCATCATACCATAACATCTCATCTTTTTGCATGATTTCCTATTTGTGATTAAGGAATTTTTCAATTCCTTGATCCCATTGCTTTCTTTGTCAAGTTGCATCTCTTATACACATGATTTATTTATCAGTTGTGGGCAGAACAAGTGCCTGGAAATGTTTTGGGGAAAGAACAACATCATCTTGGTTGTCCTCTTTTCCTTGGTCATGATCATCATGTTGGCTGAGTTGATTGGCCTTTTCATTAGTGGTTCCAGCCTTGTGCTGAAGGATGAAGTGGTATTCGGCTAGCTCGGTAACCCACCAAGCTTGTCGATGATTCAACTTTTGTGGCTTTCAGAAGTACTGGAGATTCTGATGGTCTGTCCAGATTTCAATTATCTCCTTGGCGCCCATCAAATAGTGTTGCCATTCTTCTAGGGTGAGCATGATTGCTAGGAACTCCTTGTCATAGATTTCATAGTTGTGTTCAGTGATGGTTAAGGCCTTGGACATGAAAGCAACTGGCCTCCATTTGCTGTTTTGTTCTTGACTTAGGATGGCTCCAATAGCTCTGTCACTTGAGTCTGCTTCTACCTTGAATTTTCCTTTGTCTGAAGGAATAGTCAGAATAATGTTTGTCATCATCAGGGTTTTGAGTTGTAGGAACACCTGTTCCTGCTTGATTCCCCATGTCCAGTCAACCTTGCCAGTTAGCTGTGTGAGTGGTCAAACTATTTTTGAATAATTGCATATGAATTTGCAATAAAAGTTCATAAACCCTAAAAAGGATTGGAGTTCCTTTTTCTTGGTCAGGGTGGGCCACTCTGCTATTCTGGTGACTTTGACTAAGTCCATGTGGATGGCATCTTCACTGATAATGACTCCTAAGTATTCAGCTTTAAGGAATAGCTTATTTTCTCATAAGCATTGGAGAACTTGGCATACAATGGTTTAATGTTTGGAGAGAGATTTGGTGAAAATGAGGATATCATCAAGATAGATGGTTACTTTTCCTCCAGCAATAAGATCCTTGAAGATATCATTCATCATCCACTGGAAGGTGGCTGGTGAATTGGTAAGGCCAAAGAACATGACCATAGGCTCAAAGAGACCTCAGTTGGTTCAGAAGGTGGCTTTTTCTTCATCCCCATCTCGAATGCATACATTGTTGTATCCTCATCTAATGTCCAGTTCAGAGAAGTACTTGGCTCCATGTAGTTTGTCAATGAGTTTGGAGATCAAAGGAAGAGGATAGTGATTTTTAATCATCATTTCATTCAGTTTTTGGTAATCTCGAACAGAGCATAATGAGCCACCTTTCTTTTTGACAAAGAAAAAGAGGGATGCAAAGGGAGATTTGGAAGGATGGATTCATCCTCAGTTTAAGTTCTTGTCAAGGAACTTGTCAAGTTGTTCTTGTTCATTTTGGTTGAGTGGATAGACTTTACAGTCTAATGTTGATTTGGCATTGGATATCAGTTTGATGGCATGATCCCAGGGTTTCCATTCAGGGAGTTCATCAAAGCTTTCTTTTGAGAATAAATCTCTAAAGCTTTGATATTGAGGAGGTACTAGTTTCTCAAATGTCTTTTTTGGTTTTTCTGCATTAGCAGCTGCCACTAACTCATTGGCATGATGCATGGCCTGTAGGAGGAGTTCTTCTTGCATATTAATAGCAAGAATACTTTTGCCTTCTTCTAACTCTTCATCCCACTGATCTTCATCATCTGCATCAGAGAAAAGAAATAGACTTTTGATGCAATGACAGCATCCAAAAGTCATTTGGCGCATTTTCCAGTTAATCAATGGGTTATGGTGTTTAAGCCAGTCATGACCCAGATATACTGTTTTGGAACCTAAGTCCATGACTGCCAGGTCGATTCATTCAATATGGTCTCTGATGGTCATTTGGATTTTCACAAATTTGGTAACATTGCCTACCTTATTGCAGGTTCCATCTGTGTTATAGACTGGAATGGGGGCAGCAGTTTTTCAGGTATCCAGTTGGTGTTTCTGGACATAGCTTTGATTGATAGAGCTACCCATGCAGCCACTATCCAACAACACTTGGGTTGTCAATATCTTCTTCCCCATACATGGGGCAAGTTGCACATCCACCAGGAAGTCCCAACCAGAACTTCTGGTGCCTCAGATGTAGCAGATTGGTTTACAAAGTTTATAGAGTTGCTGTTGAGCTAGACTCTCTTCAGTCTGTAAGCTCTGTGCGAGCTCTTCAGTGATTTTTCCAACTTGTTTAGGATGAACCCATATGGAGAGAATGGCTTTGGCAATAGCCAAATTCTTGGCAGTACAAATTGTGCATAGAGTCCAGTCAACTCCAAAAGGTTTGTACCACATGTGATCAGGTACTCTCATGACTGACAGGATTTCAGGTTTCATTAACCCCTTGTTAGGTGGGACTTTGGGTGTCAGGATTCTGGCTTTGGACTGCTTTGCCTTCCATTGTAGAAAGGCCATGTCATCCTCTTCATTGGGTACTTCAATGATGGTGGTGTTTTTGCTGTGATGCTCCCTCTTTACTATCTGGGCACTAGTGAATTCCTGTCACTTGGCTGTTGTTGGTGCTACCAGTGATGGGCAATAGGCAGTTGCACTGTGATCTCTGAGGATGTCAACTGGTGAAGTCAGCATTCATTCTGTGCTGTCAGAGTCAGGATCTGCTGGTGCCAATGGCTCAACTGATACCTTTTCTCTTGAGTCAGGTGGCTTGCTACCATGTCCCTGGCTAGCACTTTCCTTGATGTAGCTAGACTGAGTCATTGCCTGACTCAGCTGAACTTTCAGTTCCTGGATCTGGTGCCTCCTTTCTACCACCTGTGTGCTAATGGCTTCCCCTGGTTCTTCAGCCTGCATCTGCACTTCCAATGAGGTGAGGGTGGTGACCCTACCATGCTTGCAGCTATCAACATAGTCATCAGGTGCAGGTCTCATTGCAGATTCGATATCTGACATTGTCAATGGATCAACCACATCCTTCACTCAGAACATGTCAGGCTGAGAGTGGCCACCTTTCCTTCAGTCAGTGCACACACCATCCAAGTGTGCTCATACTTAGGCTTGGCCTTGGTGGGTGCTTGTTTCCTCCAATGGCCCTGGCAAAGCATGACTTGGCTCCCTAAATAGGGGTGCAGAGGTGTTCAGCTTCAGAGGCCTGAGGGCATCCTGTCTACTGACTCTAGTCCACAGTTTTACCTGCATATCCAGTGAGCTCCACATAGTGAGTTTGTTGGACTTTGGTGCAGTGCCAGCACTGCCTGACAAATCCTGCACTTCATCGGGGGCTTGGGATTCACTATAGATAGTCATGTCAGCATCTTCTAGGAGTATGACATACCTGTTTCTGTTCAATTCTTCAGAGTTCTTCAGTTTCAGGGTCTGTAATAAAGTCATATATTTTTTTGTTTTTAAATGTCCTAAAGTGTGTATATAAGTCTAACTCATGAAAACTGAGAACTCACCACTGGAGATATTGGTCAAGCAAGGGAAATTGAACCCTTGTTGACCTATTCTTTTACCTCCTTAACCTTGGCCATAGGTGGCACCACTTTGTTAGTGGGCCCTACTGACTGAATGTCCTTGGACTCTTTTCTCTTAGAGCAATCTTTAGCCATGTGGCCCTTCTCATTGCATCTGAAACATCTACCCTTGGCCTTCCTTCAATCAACTTCCATCAGCTGTCCTGATCCCCTATACATTGTCCATTGGCCTATATTGGTGTCCCAACTGGGACCCATATTGGCTGTCAGCTTTTGAGCCAAGAAAGTTGTCACCCCAGTGGCAGCTTTGCCACTGGATTGATGTGGGGGGTTAGGATGGGAGTCCTTCTACCTATTCCAGGAAATTCCTGATGTCTGGTCGAATACCAATTTGCACTGTTGCTCTTCATACATATGCATTATTCACTCCTTCCATTCTGGATAAGTGCACAGTATGTTGATGCCTATGTTGGAGATAAAGGTCATATAGGAGGTTGGTACTCCTAGATAAATGGCCTTCACTATGATGCCATACTCTTGCTCATCAGTTCTTCAGCCTGCTAACTTGGCTTCCTCCTCCAGCTTTTAGAAGTAATGGAAAGTGGGCTGTATTCCCATTTGGAGGTCAAATATTCATTTCTCATAGACCTCCTTGATTGTGGGGTCCCTAAACTGATGGGAGACTAGTTCAATGAAGTCTTCCCAAGAGGGATATTGGAAGTGGGTGAGGGTTCTGTCATAGGCATCCCCTACCCAAAATTCAGGTCTCTTGTAGACCCACCAGTCCTTGGCAGCCCCCTTGAAGTGGGAGGTTGCAAATAATACCAGGTGTGATGGCAGCTAGAAGTAATGATGAAACAACTCAAAATAGGTGATACAATCACCTATGAAGCATTTGATATCATCATGGTCCCCCTTGAATGGCTTCAGGGGCTAGACAAGGATCAGTTTGATTCCTATATAGGGGGTGCCATCGGGAGGCATTTCTGACTGGATTTGATAAAGGGTCAGGTGGACCCTTTCCTGGGGATGGCCTTAGGATTGAGAATTGATCTAGTCTTAGAGCAGGATATCCTCTTGGGGGTTCCATTGGTCTTTCCTGCTTGGGTTCCTTTCCTTTGCCATGACTGAGTAAGTCTGCCATAAGGTCCCTGGCAGTTTCTTCTGTGGTGAGTTCTGCATGCATCTCCTTGATGCATCATTCCTTCTTGGCTAGTTTGTTTCTAGCCTTCTGTTGGAGTTCTTCCACTGTAGGTGGCAGTGATCCTGCAGGGGCAATGCTTGATTCAGGGTCTTCCTCTGCATCTGCAAATAGAAGGCTGCCACCCTGATACAGGTGGTAACCTAGTTGATGTGCCTGACTGTATGGTGGCAAGTCAGGCAGAGGTTGTGGCTGTTGAGCCAGGGTGTCAGGAGGATAATGGGGATAGCTTATGTATTGGGGCTGGGCATATCTCAGCCTGCCATAGTAATTTGCTTCCTATATAAAGCCATCAAAGTTGGGCTTCATGCCTCTCCTCCAGTTGTCAGTCAATCTCCAATTGATCAAGTCACCAAAGGGCATGATCCAACTCCTATTGTTCCTCCATTATCTGGGGCTGTAGCCCAGGTACCAAGTCCCCTGCAACAGGGGGGTATAATTCTCTATGCTGGTTGGCATATATTCAGGCATGAATAGTGGCATCTGGGTTTGGTCCCTATATGGGATCATCTCTGTTGAGTGCCAGCTACTCATCTATGTTGGGCCTGATCTCAGGCCAGCCTATCTGAGTCTTGATGTCAGCTCACCTAAGGTTGCAGGCAGCAGCCCTAAAGGGCCAATGATATGCTTGGTAATGGCAAGTGACAAAAGAATTAGGGAATGGCAATAAACACCAATCACACTAAATCTCTTACTACTCTACACTTAATCACCAATATTGAATTCAGGTGGTTTCAAGTATGATGGAAGCACTCTGCAGACTTCAATAATCAAGTACAGTTGTCTTAAAGACACTTTATCCATTACTAGTGAGTTATACAAAGTACTACTCATACTAGTGGGGTAGGTAAGACACAATTGGATAAGAGTGACTTGGTTTGAGCTACTGTGCTCATTCTGACTGAAACTGCTTCAGACTGGTGGCACTCCTGGCCCTATACTGCTTCCTACAAGTGATAAACACTTGACCAGTTGCACTCTTGGCTGACTAGTGATGCTCTTAGCCTAAGAATAAACTATAACTCCAAGAACTTTGCTTGAACTAACTTCAAAACACTCTGGACCTTTGCAGGACACAACAGTGACTCTAAGGAACTTCAATTCAATGCAATACTATGGGTGACTTAGTGACTATTAATCACTTCATCGAGGTTAAGCACAAAAGCCTTTAATTGGGGACACCAGTTACTACCAGTGAGGGCTCAACTGCAGGGATGGCTTGCCTGCTTTGCACAAGTGCCCATCCCACTACTTATATACTACTGAGGCAGAACTATAAATATCATCTGGGTATAGGGTATATTGGTAAGGATTTCTTGGCTAGTCACAATAATAGTGAATAATCATGCAATAGTCAGTCTAGTCAGTTTTCTTTTCAAATATTTGGTCTAGAGACTCCATAGTCAGTCTTTCCACACCCTTGGCACAACTACATGCCTTAGTAATGTGGTTATATAGATATCTGGATATTGGTGCCTGTAATAGCTATCCAATCATGATCGAGGGTGCAGTCCAGCTACACTAGTACTGATCATAAGAGATCTATATCACAATAGTCAGATCTGGACTCAAGGTTAATCTATTTTTAATTTATTTCTAAGTCCTGTTTCAAGATTGCCATGTGACTAGTTATCCTGACTTAGGCATTTATGCTCAGTCTGGGCTGCTAGTGACAGAACTTGATGAGATCTGTGTACTCTGCTCCTGGTTTTGGTGTGCTAGTAGCATCCTTTATTTGCTAGTGGCTGTATTTCACTTAGTCCTGCTAGCATTTGAGTTACTAGTCTGGCCAGCTGGTAGATTTAACCCACTAATGGTGTTGCATCTAAGTCCTGGCTCTACTAGTTGCTTACTGCTTTTAACTATCAGCTCAAAGCCTCAGCTATAGTCCCCTATGTATCACTAGTACAGGATAGATGTGCAATAGCATTGTTACAAAATTGCAAAATCTAGGTGTGAACACATAGACAGCATATCACCAAGTAGGGTCCTGTCAATTTCAGTGAGCTTGGGCCAGTTGTAATCAGCCCCATCAGCATTAAAGGGGCTGTCATGGGCAAGAGGAGTGGTTGTAGTCATAGTATCAGGCTCATCATCAGAGTTGTTGGAGAGCTCAATGATGGGGAGGGAAGAGGAGGACTCTGTTCCTCCTCTGGGCCAGGAACCTCTTTCCTGGATACTATGGCCCCAGGGGCCATAGGGATAGTTGCAATCTATTCTGGGATCATCAGGGTGTCAGGCCCCAAAGTAGAGGCAGGATGGAGTTGAGGAGCGGGGATGAGAATATTAGAGTGGGGGGTCCTCAAATATAGCCCATGCATTCCTTGCCTATTCCTGGGTGATGGTGGGGGCAGGTCACTCCACCCAGTTGTTGGAGGGCTCTGGAGTTGCAGCCCTTCTGCATGTGGTGAACTCCTCAGAGGAGAAGGTGTCTGTGAAATGAACTCAGGGGCAGGGGAGTAGTTCCTTCCTGACTGCCAGTCTGGTGAGAGAGGGCCTCCTGGGAAGACCATATTGGGGGTGTCAAGGGGGATGGGGTGGAAGCTGTGGTTGGTGAGGTCACCACTTCTGTTGGAGTAGAGTTCTGATTTCCTCTTCATATGTTAATACAAAGAGAGTGGTGAAATTATTAGAAGTGTTGCACTGCTGATAGTGATGCTGAGGGTAATCATTTTTCTGTTGTCATTGTCTTCAGGCATAAGGAATTTTGCTGCTTTTATAGCTAGCATATAAGGAGCAGGTGGTAAATCTTTTGACTAATGTTACAGCCCTGTCCAACATGTGATCTTCAGATCAGGCACTACTCTTGGGCTGTCTCGCATTTGGACAATCACCCATGATAAGAGAGTGGCAGGATCTTGGGATGTGTGTAAAAGATGGTGTATAGATTGAATTTAGTCAAAAGATAGAGAGTATGTACAATGACTACTCTACTTATATATGAAAAGCATCAAGCTAATAATAAGTGAAACAATAGTATACATGCATGAAACCATAAGAGTCATGTAACAAAGGTTCAACCATAGTGAAGCTATTAGGAATAGATGAAATGTGAGAGGTTTGATAGGACTGAATGATGGTGTTTTGGGCAATATATTGATGATGTGTAAGCAATATGACATGGAACAAGATAAGATAATGGAAAAATCATAACAATAATAACTGATCATTTTTAGTATATAAGTAGAGTAGTTTTCATACATACTCTCTATCTTTTGACTAAACTTAATCAATACACCATCTTCTGCACTCTTCCAAAGACTTAGCAGCTCTCATAACAAGGGTGATTGTCCAAATGTGAGACAGCCCACAAGCAGCTCACAGTCTCAAGATCACATGTCAGAGCAGGTCTGAATATTAGTCAAAAGATTTATTTCCTGCTCCTTCTATGCTAGCTGTACATGTAGCATAACCCATGCCCAAAGAAAATGATAACAAATGCATGATTACTCTCAGTACTGCAATTGACAGTGCTGCACTCCTAGTCATCTTCACTGCTCTCTTTGTACTAATGTATGAAGAGAAAATCCAAACACTCCTCTGACAAGAGTAATGACCTCACTGCCCCCAACCACTACTCCCACCCCAACCTCCTCAACACCCCCAACATGGCCTTCCCAGGAGGCCTTCCTCCATCAGACTAGCAGGGGATGAGGAACTACTCCTCCATCCCTGGGTCTGATTCACAGATGCCTTCTCCTCCAAGGAGTTCACAGAATGCAGGAGGATCCTGATCCCAGATCCCTCCAACAACTGGGTGGAATAATCCACTCCCACCCAGAAATACACACAGAATATACAGGCTATGTTTGAAGACCCCCTGTCTGCTTATTCCCCACCCCAATATTCCCATCCTCATTCCCCCACTCCATTCCACCCTCACTATGGGGCCTGACACCCTGACGATCTCAGAATGGATCAAAACCACCCCTATGGCCCCTGGGGCCATAACATCCAAGGATGAGGAACCTGGCCAAGCAAGAAATCCTTCTCCTCCCTCCCCATCATTGAACTCTCTGACAACTCCAATGGGAAGAATGACACTGAGACCCCAACCACTCCCCTCTCCCCCAACTCTCCCTTCAATGGGGATGGGCCTGATTATAATTGGCCCAAACTCTCTGACATTGATCAGGCCCTATTTGGCCCCTTCAGGACCACTGCCTGGGAACTCAAGCAAGCAGATGTCAAGACCAGGACTGCCTGGCCAGAACTTTGTCCTGATATAGATAAGTAGTTGGCCCTCAATAGGGGTGACCCAATCTGAGGACCTAATCTAGGTGCCATCATTCATGCCCAGATATATGCCAACAGATTCTGGATCTTATACCCCTCTGTTGCAGGGAATTTGGTATCCAGGCTTTGGTTTAGAATCACTGAGGAACAATGGGAGCTGGGTCACTCCCTTTGCAAATTGGCCTGACTGGAGGCCAACTGACCAGCAGAGGAGAGGGCCAATGCCCAGTTTCAATAGTTTTATGCAGAGTACAGGATACTATGGTGGGCTGGGATACTCCCAGCCCTAATACATGAACTACCTGCACTACCCTTGTTATGATTTTGCCATTTATCTTATCTTATCTGAGTTATATCTATGACTCATCCATCTAATCTATCTTCAAATCTGACTCATATCCAGCTACTCACCGGTTACCACCCTCATTCTCACCATCTGTCACTCCAGATGCTTTCTATTAGTTGTATGATCCTTCCAGATCACCCTACCTTGACACTGTTTGTGCATGGACTCTAGCATTTCATCTATATATAATGCCTATAGAAATACTATATAAGTAGAGTAAACTACACAGTTGTACTCTATCTCTTGTTTAAATTCAACTCATATACTCCTTGACTCGCACTACACTAAAGACTAAAGCTTCTACTTCTCTACACGGGTGATTGTTCGAATGTGTAACAGCCCAGAGAAGTCAGCTGACATCCCAAGTCATGTGCCCAAGACAGTACCTAACATTAAACAAGAGATACCCTTGCTTCTTCAATGCTAGCTGTAAAGAAGCACTTCTTCATGTCTGAAGAAGAAAACTGACAAGAACCCAGAACCATTTCCCTTGGCGGCACCATATTGTTGACTTTTTTCATGGTCCTCACTGTTTTACTTTACGAGGAAGAACTCCAAGCCCTACTTCAGCTAAGGCAGACTCGACGACTCAATCCACCCACCCCTGAACATGAGCTTCCCAGGGAGCTACCTGCCACCTGGCTGGGAGAACGAGAGGTATTATCACTCGTCTGCCCCTGGGCAAGATTCACCATTGCCTCCTCCTCCGAGGGGAGCACAAATTCTGAGAGGCCCCCAACTGCCGGGCCCTCCTCTGCCCGTGCACATAATGCACAGGCAGTTCTACTCCAGTACCAGATGGAACAACCTTCTGCCGCCTACACAGCGGCCCAAGAATATGTGCAGGACATTCAGCTTGTGCTCGATGACCTCCTGCCTGCATACCCCGGTGATGTGCTTGGTTACAGCGAGTGACAAAAGAATTAGAGAATGGCAATGAACACCAATCACACTAAACCTCTTACTACTCTACACTTAATCACCAATATTGAATTTGGGTGGTTTCGAGTACGATGGAAGCACCCTGCAGACTTCAATAATCAAGTACAATTGTCTTTAAGACGTTTTATTCATTACTAGTGAGTTTATACAAAGTACTACTCGTACTAGTGGGGTGGGTAAGACACAATTAGATAAGAGTGACTTGGTTTGAGCTACTGCGCTTGTTCTGACTGAAACTGCTTCAGACTGGTGGCGCTCTTGGCCCTATACTGCTTCCTACAAGTGATAAACACTTGACCAGTCGCACTCTTGGCTGACTAGTGGCGCTCTTGGCCTAAGAATAAACTATAACTCCGAGAACTTTGCTTGAACTAACTTCAAAACACTCCGGACCTTTGCAGGACACAACAGTGACTCTAATGGACTTCAATTCAATGCAATTCTATGGGTGACTTAGCGACTATTAATCACTTCATCAAGATGAAGCACAAAAGCCTTTAATTGGGGACACCAGTTACTACCAGTGAGGGCTCAACTGCAGGGATGGCTTGCCTGCTTTGCACGAGCGCCCATCCCACTACTTATATACTACTGAGGCAAAACTATAAATATCATCTGGGTATAGGGTATATTGGTAAGGATTTCTTGGCTAGTCACGAATAATGGTGAATAATCACACAATAGTCGGTCTAGTCTGTTTTCTTTTCAAATATTCGGTCTAGAGACTCCACAGTTGGTCTTTCCGCACCCTTGGCACAACTACATGCCCTAGTAATGCGGTTATATGGATATCCGGATATTGGTGCCTGTAACAGCTATCCGATCATGATTGAGGGTGCAGTCCAGCTCCACTAGCATTGATCATAAGAGATCTATATCGAAATAGTCAGATCTGGGCTCAAGGTTAATCCATTCCTAATTTATTTCCAAGTCCTGTTTCAAGATTGCCATGTGACTAGTTATCCTGACTTAGGTGTTTATGCCCAGTCTGGGCTGCTAGTGACAGAACTTGATGAGATCTGTGTACTCTGCTCCTGGTTTTGGTGTGCTAGTAGCATCCTTCATTTGCTAGTGGCTGTATTTCACTTAGTCCTGCTAGCATTCAAGTTACTAGTCTGGCCGGCTGGTAGATTTAACCCACTAATGGTGTTGCATCTAAGTCCTGGCTCTACCAGTTGCTTACTGCTTTTAACTATCAGCTCGAAGCCTCAGCTATAGTCCTCTATGTATCACTAGTATAGGATAGATGTGCAATAGTATTGTTACAAAATCGCAAAATCTAGGTGTGAATGCATAGATGGCATATCAACGCAACCCGACAAAAGTCTCAATGGGACCAAGGAATTGAAAAATCCCTTAACCATGAAAGAGGAATTACCCAGGAAGGGGAAATTCTATGGTACAATGGAAGAATATATGTTCCTCAAGATCCTTCTCTGCAAGAAGAAGTCATTGCACAATGCCATGACCATATCACAGCTGGACACCAGGGAATTGCCAAGACCAAGGAACTTGTATTATGAGAATACTGGTGGCCAAAAATGCAACAAACAGTGGAAATCTACATCAAGGGATGTGAGACCTGTCAATGAACGAAGAGTGATACTCATACCAAGGCAGCTCCTCTTCACCCCAATATGATTCCTGATGCCCCCTGGATGCATATTTCTGTAGATATGGTCACCAGACTTCCCAAATCCAAAGGATTTGATGCGCTATTGGTCATTGTAGACCGATTCTCAAAGAACATACTCCTCATTCCATATAATGAAGAACTATCTGTGGAAGGATGGGCATTGATTCTCCATAACCATGTATATGCCAAACACGGTATGCCACAAGTGGTCATCTCAGATCGAGGACCACAATTCATATCCATATTCATGAAGGAATTGTACCAGATGCTGAACATCACACAGAACGCATCCACAGCATATCACCCTCAGACCGATGGACAAACTGAGAGAGTCAACCAGGAGGTTGAAAAATACCTCCGCATCTTTGTTAATCATCAACAAACAGATTGGGTCACATGGTAACCCCTCACTGAATTTGCCCACAATAACTGAATTCACTCAGCCACAGGCAAAAGTCCCTTTATGGTCCTATATGGACGAAACCCCTGACTCATCCCTGAGTCAATCCAAAAAACCAATTTCAGAAATCCCACCACCATTGACTTCACAATAACTATGGCCAAAGTCCATAAAGAAGTCCACAATGCTCTGGAAAAGGCAGCGGCGCAAATGAAGGTGCAATATGACAAACGGAAACAAACCCCCTGGGAATACCAGATAGGAGATAAAGTTTGGCTCGATACTGCCAATCTTCATCTCCCTTGACCAAAGAAAAAGCTTGATGACAAATGAACAGGACTGTTCAAAATTGTCGAGAAATCTGGGGCAGCAGCATATAAGCTAAAACTGCCACCCCATTGGAAGATCCACCCCTGGTTCAATGAGAAATTGTTGACACCATATATTGCACCAGCCTTCCCAACACAACAACAACTGCTGCCTCCTCCTCCAGACCTTATCGACGGTCAAGAGGAATATGAAATTGAAGAAGTATTGGACTCATGCACACACAAGGTGCACTCCAAGAAGGGACAACCCTCTAGAGAAGTCATTGACTATCTAGTCAAATGGAAGGGCTGGACCAGGGAACACAACTCCTGGGTCAGAGAAACCGAGATGGCAAATGCCACAGAAATGATCAAAGAGTATCAGGCTAGTGTAAACTGCACTGTATATACTCCCAAAATCATAACCAGAGACAAAATAGTGGTCAAAATTCTCGACCATGAATACTCAGACAACGGAGATGTTGCATATCTTGCTGAATGCAAAGATGGACACAAAAAATAGATTGTCAACCCAGACAAAGACCTATGGAAATCACTGATTGATCAGTACTAGATCAGTCAAGCTGAAGCTCAGCTCGAAACCCCAGAAGAAGACCCTTAGCAGTCGGGATGACTGCTTTTAACAAGGGGGTAATGTTACGATTTTTCCATTATCTTATCTTATCCATGTCATATCCATGACTCCAGCTCATCTAATCAGCTAGGTCTCACTCCATATCAACCTAGACACTGACTACCACCCTTGTTCCCACTGGGTGTTACCCTACTTCACTCTTATTGGTCCTATGATCCATCTGGACCATAACTCCACAACACCGTTTCCATCAAGACTGAACTGTTTCACCTATTATTACACACTGTCCTAATAGTATATAAGTAGAGTAAACTGTACCATTATACTCTATCTTTCAACTAAATTACATCTTTATACCTTCTACTACACCTCCACTAAAGGCTAGACCAAAGTCTCACTGAGTGACTGCCTGAATGCAAAGCAGCTCAGAGACCAAAGTCACACCCCAAGTCACGTGTTAGACAGGGCTGTAACAGGACTTGGCAATGCCCTGATCCCACTGGTCTTTATGTCATATAGTGTCTCTTATATGCTTGGTTTGTTCATCTGCTGTGGGTAGAATGAGTGCATGGAAATGTTTGGGGGAAAGCACAATTACATCTTGGTTGTCCTGTTTTCCTTGTTCATGATCATCTTGGGAACTGAGTAGGTCAGCCTTTTTATTGGATATTTCTGCCTTGTGTTGGAGAGTAAAGTGGTACTCTGCCAACTCAGTTACCCATTGTGCTTGTTAGCAATTTAACTTCAGCAGCTTGCAGAAGTATTGGAGGTTCTGGTGATTCATCCAGATTTCCACAGTTTTCTTGGTGCCCATGAGATAATGGCTAACAACTCCTTATTGTAGATTTTGTAGTTGCATTCTATTGCCATTAATGCTTTGGACATAAAGGCCACTGGCCTCTATTTTCTGTTCTGTTCCTGACTGAGGACAGTGCTGATTGCTTAGTCACTAGAGTCTGCCTCAACTCAGAATTTCCCATCATTTGAGAGCATTGTGAGTACAACATCTATCATCATCTGCATCTTGAGCTGTAAAAACACCTTTTCTTGCTCTACCCCCCATTGCCACTCATTACTCGCTGTTAATTGTGTAAGGGGTTGGACAATTTTAGAATAGTGTTACAGCCCTGTCTAACATGTGACTTGGGGCATGACTTGGGTCTCTGAGCTGCTTCATGTTTGGGCAGTCACTCAGTGAGACTTTGGTCTAGCCTTTAGTGAAGGTGTAGTAGAAGGTATAAAGATGTAATTTAGTCAAAAGATAGAGTATAATGGTACAGTTTACTCTACTTATATACTATTAGGACAGTGTGTAATAATAGGTGAAATGGTTCAGTCCTGGTGAAAACAGTGATGTGCTTGGTAATGGCAAGTGACAAAAGAATTAGGGAATGGCAATGAACACCAATCACACTAAACCTCTTACTACTCTACACTTAATCACCAATATTGAATTCGGGCGGTTTCAAGTACAATGGAAGCACTCTGCAGACTTCAATAATCAAGTACAATTGTCTTTAAGACGTTTTATTCATTACCAGTGAGTTATACAAAGTACTACTCACACTAGTGGGGTTGGTAAGACACAATTGGGTAAAAAGTGTCTTGGTTTGAGCTACTGCACTCATTCTGACTGAAACTGCTTCAGACTGGTGGCGCTCTTGGCTCTATACTGCTTCCTACAAGTGATAAACACTTGACCAGTCGCACTCTTGGCTGACTAGTGGTGCTCTTGGCCTAAGAATAAACTATAACTCTGAGAACTTTGCTTGAACTAACTTCAAAATACTCCGGACCTTTGCAGGACACAACAGTGACTCTAATGGACTTCAATTCAATGCAATTCTATGGGTGACTTAGTGACTATTAATCACTTCATCGAGGTTAAGCACAAAAGCCTTTAATTGGGGATACCAGTTACTACCAGTGAGGGCTCAATTGTGGGGATGGCTTGCCTGCTTTGCACAAGCGCCCATCCCACTACTTATATACTACTGAGGCAAAACTATAAATATCATCTGGGTATAGGGTATATTGGTAAGGATTTCTTGGCTAGTCACGAATAATAGTGAATAATCACACAATAGTCGGTCTAGTCTGTTTTCTTTTTAAATATTCGGTCTAGAGACTCCACAGTTGGTCTTTCCATGCCCTTGGCACAACTACATGCCCTAGTAACACGGTTATATGAATATCCGGATATTGGTACCTGTAACAGCTGTCTGATCATGATCAAGGGTGCAGTCCAGCTTCACTAGCATCGATCATAAGAGATCTATATCGAAATAGTGTTACGATTTTTCCATTATCTTATCTTATCCAAGTCATAACCATGACTCAGCCATCTAATCCATTCAAGAATCCGACTTGTATCCAGCTATTCGCCGACTACAACCCTTGTTCTCACCATCTGTCACCCCAGACATCCTCTATTGGTTCTATGATCCTCCCAGATTGCCCTACTTTGACACCATTTGTGCATGGACTCTAGTGTTTCATCTATATATAACGCCATAGAAATACTATATAAGTAGAGTAAACTACACAGTTGTACTCTATCTCTTGTTTAAATTACAATCATATACTCCTTGTCTGCACTACACAGAAGACTCTAAAGCTTCTATCTCTCACATTGGGTGATCGTTCGAATGCATAATGGCCCAGAGAGATCAGCTGACAGTCCCAAGTCATGTGCCCAAGGTGGTACCTAACATTAAACAAGAGATTTCCTTGCTTCTCCAATGCTAGCCATAGAGAAGATCTTCATGCCGGAAGAAGAGAACAACCAATCTGAACCCCGAACCATTTCCCTTGGTGTCACCATCGGCAGCACCATTTTGTTAACCTTTTTCATGATCCTCGCCGTTTTAATCTACGAGGAAGAAATCCAGGCTTTGCTACAGCAAAGGCGAGCCTGACGATCCGCTCCACCCCCCTGACCTCCCTGACACCCAGATCATATCGTTCCCCAGGAGCTTCCCCCAGCAAGACTGGGAGAATGAGAGACAGTACCACTCGTCTGCCCCCATGCCCGCTTCATGATTGCCTCCTCCTCCGAGGGGAGTACAGATTCGAGGCCCCCAACTCCCAGGCCCTTCTCCACCTGCGCACATAATGCGCTGATATGCCGTCTATGCATTCACACCTAGATTTTGCGATTTTGTAACAATACTATTGCACATCTATCCTATACTAGTGATACATAGAGGACTATAGCTGAGGCTTCGAGCTGATAGTTAAAAGCAGTAAGCAACTGGTAGAGCCAGGACTTAGATGCAACACCATTAGTGGGTTAAATCTACCAGCCGGCCAGACTAGTAACTTGAATGCTAGCAGGACTAAGTGAAATACAGCCACTAGCAAATGAAGGATGCTACTAGCACACCAAAACCAGGAGCAGAGTACACAGATCTCATCAAGTTCTGTCACTAGCAGCCCAGACTGGGCATAAACACCTAAGTCAGGATAACTAGTCACATGGCAATCTTGAAACAGGACTTGGAAATAAATTAGGAATGGATTAACCTTGAGCCCAGATCTGACTATTTCGATATAGATCTCTTATGATCAATGCTAGTGGAGCTGGACTGCACCCTCAATCATGATCGGATAGCTGTTACAGGCACCAATATCCGGATATCCATATAACCGCATTACTAGGGCATGTAGTTGTGCCAAGGGTGCGGAAAGACCAACTGTGGAGTCTCTAGACCGAATATTTGAAAAGAAAACAGACTAGACCGACTATTGTGTGATTATTCACCATTATTCGTGACTAGCCAAGAAATCCTTACCAATATACCCTATACCCAGATGATATTTATAGTTTTGCCTCAGTAGTATATAAGTAGTGGGATGGGCGCTCGTGCAAAGCAGGCAAGCCATCCCCGCAGTTGAGCCCTCACTGGTAGTAACTGGTGTCCCCAATTAAAGGCTTTTGTGCTTGACCTCGACAAAGTGATTAATAGTCGCTAAGTCACCCATAGAATTGCATTGAATTGAAGTCCATTAGAGTCACTGTTGTGTCCTGCAAAGGTCCGGAGTGTTTTGAAGTTAGTTCAAGCAAAGTTCTCGGAGTTATAGTTTATTCTTAGGCCAAGAGTGCCACTAGTTAGCCAAGAGTGCGGCTAGTCAAGTGTTTATCACTTGTAGGAAGCAGTATAGGGCCAAGAGTGCCATCAGTTTATTCTTAGGCCAAGAGCGCCACTAGTCAGCCAAGAGTGCGACTGGTCAAGTGTTTATCACTTGTAGGAAGCAGCATAGGGCCAAGAGCGCCACCAGCCTGAAGCCGTTTCAGTCAGAACGAGCGCAGTAGCTCAAACCAAGTCACTCTTATCTAATTGTGTCTTACCCACCCCACTAGTACGAGTAGTACTTTGTATAAACTCACTAGTAACGAATAAAACGTCTTAAAGACAATTGTACTTGATTATTGAAGTCTGCAGAGTGCTTCCATCGTACTCGAAACCGCCCGAATTCAATATTGGTGATTAAGTGTAGAGTAGTAAGAGGTTTAGTGTGATTGGTGTTCATTGCCATTCCCTAATTCTTTTGTCACTCGCCGTTACCAAGCACATCAGCGCGAGCAGTTCTACTCTGGTACCAGATGGAATGACCCACTGCCGCCATCACAGTGGCCCAGGAATATGTGCGGGATGTTCGGCTTGCACTCGATGACCCCCCACCCACTTACTCCAGCCCTCCCCCTCGTCCCCCAACCCCCACCCTCTGCCAGCAACACTGGTGGGTACAATCTCGCTCGCTCTCCCTGGACAGTGACAACAGGTCCTTCCACAGACCCCGAAACCCAGATGATCCTGCCATGGATCGAAACCACCTCTACGGCCTCTGGGGCCATGAAGCATGGCCCGAGGAAGGAGAGTCAATCTCTATCTCCTCCCTCCCTGTCATCAAAATCTCCGATGATGAGTCCAATGATGACATTATTGGAGACAATGCCCCAGTCCTGGCCCCTCCCTGTGCCCCCAATGATCCCTTCAACCCAAACAGGGGGGATTTCGTCTGGCCCGACCTCTCTGAGGTTGATAGAAGACTCTTCGGTCTCTTTCAGACCACTGCCTGGGAAGTTCGACATTGAGATGTCGAAGCCCATGATCTCTGGGATGAGCCCAGAATCAAGATGGATGAGTGGCTGGCCCTCAACAGGGGGGACCCCATTCGAGTCCCAATCAATGGCCCCAGTAGGGCCAACATCGTCACTGCCCAGATTCATGCCAACTGTGACCAGAGCATATTCTGCCCCTCTGCAGGGGATTTATTTCCAGGGCTTTGGCCCCGAGATCCAGTGGAGCAGCAGGAACTGGAGAGAACCCTCCAGCACTTATGGAGGCTGGAGGTGGCAAGAGAGGAGTGATTGGGGGTAAAGGGCCCCATATGATACTTTAACCTATGGTACAGGTTATTACGGCGGGCTGGACTACCACCAGCCTCAATACGAAATATATCTGGATCACCCCCTAGATACCCCAGTCGCAAACCCACAACCACTTCCCGACTCGCCCCTGCACCATCGGGCGCATCACCAAGGATACCACCCCTATCAGGTTGGTAGTCTTCTCTTCGCAGGGGCAGGAGAAGATATGGAAGCTGAAGGAGCCCCTGCAGGAAATGCCACTGCAGGGGTGTCAAGAACCCCTGCCATGGCAGAAGAAATCTGTCAACAGATGAAAACCACATTGATGGAAAAGGAATGGTGCATTGCAGAAATGCGTGAAGAGCTCAACAGGGAGGAGTCCGCCTGCAAGATGATGACAGACTATCTCTGGGATTAAGAAAAGGGGAAAGAACTGGAGAGGGGAAGACCTTCGGGAGAGCTGTCAAGAGGCTACCCAGGACCATGGCCGAATCGATATTCGATCCCAAGACCACCCCCCAGACAGGGTCCTCCTGACCCTATCCCCAACCCCATTGGGAACGCTGCCGCTGATGCCCCTTACTTAGGCATCAAGCCAACCCTCATCAAGGTCCCCGCCCCATTCAAGGGGGATCATAACGACATTGAACACTTCATAGGCAATTGTATCACCTATTTCAAAGTGTTCCATCACTATTTCCAGGTGCCATCACACCTGGTATTATTCACGATATCCCATTTCGAGGGTGCCACCAAGGACTAGTGGGTCTACAAGAGACCTGAATACTGGGTTGGTGATGCTTTCGATGGCACCGCCACTCACTTCAGATACCCTGACTGGGCCGACTTCATTGACCTAGTCACATGACAATTTCAGGATCCCACCATCGAGGAGATCCACAAAAAGTGCATGTTTGACTTGTGCATGGAAGCACAGTCTGCCTCCCATTATTTCCAGAAGCTTGAGGAAGAAGCCAAGCTAGCAGGCCAAAGGACCAATGAAGCCGAATGCAGCACAATGGTGAAGGCAGTGAGACTGGGAGTCCCCAGTTCTTACACAACCTTCATATCCAACATGGGCATGAATATTCCATGTTCATATCTGGAGTGGAAGGAATGAATCCTCCGGATGTATGAAGAGAGACAGCGGAAGTGGGTCTTTGACCAGACCACCAGTATGCCTCAGGATGGCCAGAAGCAGGGCCTGTGTCCCCAACAACAGCAGCCCAGTGGCAAGAATACCGCTGGGGTGACAAGTTCCTTGGCCCCAAAGCCAACTGCTGGGAGTGGAGGAACCAGTCACAATGCTGGAACTGGTAAGTGGATGATGTACAGAGGGGCAGGGAAGTCAATGGATGTAGACTGGCAATGAGCCGAGGGGTGCTGCTTTAGGTGCAATGAAAAGGGACACCTGAGCAGAAACTGCCCTATGAAAGAGAAGAATGTGGTGTGATATGTGGGGCCCACTGACACAGTGGTGCCGAGCACCTCCAAGGTTGAGGAGGTAAAAGAGTAGGGCATCAAGGGTTCAATTCCTCTTGCTCGCCCCAGTCTCAAGGTGTGTCCTTGGTCTCCACGGGTCAGACTGATTATTATGAAAACAGACTATTACGTACAAAAAGCAATATATATTCTATGACTTCACAGACCCCAAAGCCGAAGACCAAACAAGAATCGACAAATAAAAACAGGTGTGTCATCCTTCTAGAAGATGCTGACACAAATATCTGTAGTGACAAATCCCGAACCTCTGATGGACTGGAGCAGGACTTGCCAGATGGTGCTGGCGCCATGACAAAGTCCAATGAGTTGAGCTCACTGGATACGCTGCTGAGCAATCAGCGATGGGCAGGGACCAGTAGGTGGGACTCCTTCAGGCCTCCCAGAAGTCTGACCATTCCAGTACCCTCCTCGAGTGGAGGGGCAAGCCCACCAGTTCTGCCAGGGTTGGTGGAGGACCAGGACAGTGCCTCTAACCAAGACCAGGACTGATGCCCCAGACAAACTGGTCTGGGGAGTAGAAAACCTGACGAGGCTGAGTATCAAACCAGACTGGTGAGTCATAGGATCAAAGCCAACAGGAAGGAAGTCACTAGTGCCCAGGCGATAAAAAGGGGGCAGATGTACCCAAACAATGGGCATGATAGTAGCACCAACTGGGAGTCAATGACCAAGGAAATTCAAACTCCGTCAAAAGTGGTGCCAGCTGAAGAACACAGGAGTACTGACCAGGGATATGAAGGCAAGCTGGCTGACAAATTCCCATCAGTGGCTGTACCCTGACAGGGACAGGAACCCGCTAGCACCCAGGCAGTAAAAAGGGGGCATTTCACCAGGACTACCATTGTCGAAGTACCCGACAAAGAAGATGACACTGCCTTTAGGATTTGGCAAGCCAGCCAATCCAAAGCCAGTACCCCGATATCCAGAACACTGGAAAACCAGACCATCGACCTTCTGAATGCATGGAGAAGTGCTGAACCTGACACCCATCCTAACAAGGGGGTATCAAATGCTTCTGAACACACGGGGAAGCAGAATGATCACCATTGGCTCAGACCATTCAGGATCGATTGGACTCTGCACACAGTTCACAGCTCCAAAGATTTGGCAGTCACCAAGGTGGTTCTCTCCATTTGGGTACATCCCAAACGACTTGGAGAAATCGATGATGAGCTTATCCAAAGCTTAAAGATGGGAGGGAGTATAGCCTGAGAACAGCTCTATGAATTACATGAACTGATTCACTATATCCATGGGACCAGAAGCTCAGGATGAGACTTTCTAGTGGATATCCAGCTTTCCCCATGTACTGGGAAACAGATGTTGACAACCTGTGCATTGTTGGATAGTGGTTGTACAGGCAGCTCTATCAATTGAACTTATGTCCAACAACATTGGTTGGATACCAGGAAGGCCACAGCCCCTATACTGGTCTATAATGCCGATGGAATGCACAATAAGGCAGGGGACGTCACAGAATTTGTGGAACTCCAAATGACCATTGGAGACCACAGTGAATGAATCGATCTCGCAGTCACCGATTTAGGCTCCAAAACCATATATTTGGGCCACAACTGGTTTAAACACCACAACCCTTTTGTCAACTGGAAGGCAGGAACCTTGACATTCAGACGATGTCATTGTGCCTAGAAACATTTCATACTACCTGACACAGATGAAGAAGACCAATGGGACGAGGAACTTGAAGAAGGTGAAAATATTCTTGCCATCAACATGCAAGAAGAAATCATTCTTCATGCTGTCCATCATGTGAACGAGTTGGCCACAGCTGCCAACACAGAGAAACTGAAACAAATGTTTGAGGAGCTTGTGCCTCCTCAGTATCAGAGCTTTAGAGATCTATTCTCAAAGGAAAGCTTTGACGAATTACCAGAAAGAAGACCCTGGGACCACACAATCGAGCTGATCCCCAATGCGAAATTGACTTTAGACTGTAAAGTCTACCTGCTCAATAGAAATGAACAAGAGCAACTGAACAAGTTCTTGATGAGAACTTAAACTTGGGATGAATCCATCCCTCGAAATCCCCTTTTGCCTCCCCCTTCTTCTTTGTCAAGAAAAGGGACAGCTCATTATGACCGGTTCAGGATTACCGAAAGCTGAACAAAATGACGATCAAGAATTGTTATCCCCTTCCCCTGATATCCGAGCTTATCGACAAGCTATGCAGAGCCAAATACTTCTCTAAGCTGGACGTACAATGGGGATACAACAATGTCTGTATTCAAGATGGAGATGAAGAAAAAGCCACCTTCCGAACCAACCGAGGTCTCTTTGAACCAATGGTCATATTCTTCGGACTCACAAATTCACCAGCCACATTTCAGTGGATGATGAATGACATATTCAAGGATTTGATCACCAGAGGAAAAGTCACAATTTACCTCGACGATATTCTTATCTTCATGAAATCCTTGTCTGAACATCGAGACATAGTGCTGACAAGTACTCCAACATCTCAGAGAGAACAAGCTGTTCCTCAAAGCTGAGAAGTGCGAGTTCGAGGTATTGGAAACCAAATACCTCAGAGTAATCATCAGCAAAGATGCTATTTGCATGGACCCAGTCAAAATTGCGGGCATAGCAGAATGGCCCACTCCAACGAAGAAGAAGGAACTACAGTCCTTCTTAGGATTCACGAACTTTTACTGAAAGTTCATTTGGGACTACTCCAAGATCGTATGCCCCCTTACCCAGTTAACTGGAAAGATAGACTGGACATGGGGATCAGAACAAGAACAAGCATTTAGACAACTCAAGAAGTTGATGATGACAAATGTAGATCTTACAATTCCCTCAGATGATGGAAAGTTCCGAGTGGAAGCCGATGCTAGTGATGGCACTATCGGTGCCATACTAAGCCAAGAAAAGGATGGTAAATGGAGGCCTGTCACTTTCATGTCCAAAGCCCTCACAGTCACTGAGTGTAATTACAAAATCTATGACAAGGAGCTACTAGCCATCATGCTAGCACTAGAAGAATGGTGCCATTACCTTATGGGTGCCAAGGAGACCATTGAGATCTGGACAGATCATCAAAATCTCCAGTATTTCCAGAAACCCCAGAAGTTGAACCGCCGACAAGCTCAATGGGTCACCAAGCTAGTGGAGTATCACTTTATTCTCCAACACAAAGCTGGAACCGCAAACCAGAGGGCTGATCTTCTCAGCCGATGAGATGATCATAATCAGGGAAAAGAAGACAATCAAGACATTGTCATTCTATCCCTGGAACATTTCTGAGCATTGGTATTACCAACAACCAAAGAACAAATCATGCATATAAGAGATGCAACAAGACAGAAGGATCAGTGGGATCAAGGGATCGAGAAATCCCTCAATCACAAATGAGGAATCACCCAGGAAAATGAACTCCTGTGGTATGACAGATGAGTCTATATTCCGAATAACTCTATCCTACGCAGTGAGATCATTTCACAATTTCATGATCACATCACCGCCAGACATCCAGGAATCGCCAAGACCAAGGAACTCATCCTTCGCTCATATTGGTGGCCAAAGATGAAGAAAGATGTTGAGTCCTACATCAAGGGATGCGAGACTTGTCAACGGATGAAGAGCGACATGCAGGCCAAGGCTGCCCCTCTTCATCTGAACATTATACCCGACACTCCATGGACCCCTATCTCGGTTGACATGGTCACCAGACTCCCAGAATTGGAAGGACACAATGCTCTACTTGTCATTGTAGATCACTTTTCAAAGAACATCCTCCTCATTCCATGTAATGAGGAGTTATCTGCTGAAGGATGGGCATTGATACTTCACAACCATGTATATGCAAAACATGGGATGCCACAGATGGTCATATCAGATCAAGGACCACAATTCGTTTCAGCATTCATGAAGGAACTTTATCGAATGCTAAATATCACCCAGAACGCTTCCACGGCATATCACCCTCAGACCGATGGACAAACTGAGAGAGTCAACCAGGAGGTTGAAAAATACCTCTGAATCTTTGTTAACCATCGACAGACCGACTGGGTAGCATGGCTACCACTCACCGAATTTGCCCACAATAACTGAGTACACTCAGCTACAGGCAAAAGTCCCTTTATGGTCCTATATGGATGCAATCCCTGACTCATTCCTGAGTCCATCCAAAAGACCAGCTTTGCGAATCCAGCAGTGGTCGACTTCACAGAAATGATGGCCAAAGTCCACAAGGAAGTACATGAAGCCTTGGAAAAGGCAGCAGCACAAATGAAAGTGCAATACAACAAATGGAAGCAGTCTCCATGAGAGTACCAAATCGGAGACAAGGTCTGGCTAGACACCACCAACCTTCATCTTCCTCGACCCAAGAAAAAGCTTGATGACAAGCAAACAGGACCATTCAAAATTGTCGAGAAGTAGGGAGCAGCAGCATACAAATTAAAACTGCTGCCCCACTGGAAGATTCACCCCTGGTTCAACAAGAAACTGTTGACACCATATGTCGCTCCTTCATTCCCAAATCAAGAGCAACTGCTGCCTCCTCCTCCAGACCTCATCGACAGTCAGGAAGAATATGAAATCGAAGAAGTCTTGGACTCGCACACCAGAAAGGTATGATCCAAGAGAGGACAACCATCTAGGGAAGTCATGGACTACTTAGTCAAATGGAAAGGATGGACCCATGAACACAATTCATGAGTTCGAGAGAATGAGATGACGAATGCCTTGGAAGCAATCCAAGAGTATCAGGCCAGCATAAACCGTGCTGTATACACTCCAAAAATTGCAACCAAGAACAAAATAGTGGTCAAAATACTGGACCACAAATATTCGGAACATGGCAATGTAGCCTACCTCACCAAAAGAAAAGATGGATACACAAAATGGATTGTCAATCCAGATGAGAATGTATGGAAGAAACTGATTGGATCAGTCAAATCACAACACAGTATGACACCCCTTTGGAAGAGCCTTAGCAGTCAGGACAACTGCTTTAACAAGGGGGTAATGTTATGATTTTTCCATTATCTTATCTTATCCAAGTCATAACCATGACTCAGCCATCTAATCTATTCAAGAATCTGACTCATATCCAGCTATTCGCCGACTACAACCCTTGTTCTCACCATCTGTCACCCCAGACATCCTCTATTGGTTCTATGATCCTCCCGGATTGCCCTACTTTGACACCATTTGTGCATGGACTCTAGTGTTTCATCTATATATAATGCTGTAGAAATACTATATAAGTAGAGTAAACTACACAGTTGTACTCTATCTCTTGTTTAAATTACAATCATATACTCCTTGTCTGCACTACACAGAAGACTCTAAAGCTTCTATCTCTCACATTGGGTGATCGTTCGAATGCATAATGGCCCAGAGAGATCAGCTGACAGTCCCAAGTCACATGCCCAAGGCAGTACCTAACAAATAGTCCGATCTGGGCTCAAGGTTAATCCATTCCTAATTTATTTCTAAGTCCTGTTTCAAGATTGCCATGTGACTAGTTATCCTGACTTAGGCATTTATGCCCAGTCTGGGCTGCTAGTGACAGAACTTGATGAGATCTGTGTACTCTGCTCCTGGTTTTGGTGTGCTAGTAGCATCCTTCGTTTGCTAGTGGCTGTATTTCACTTAGTCCTGCTAGCATTCGAGTTACTAGTCTGGCCGGCTGGTAGATTTAACCCACTAATGGTGTTGCATCTAAGTCCTGGCTCTACCAGTTGCTTACTGCTTTTAACTATCAGCTCGAAGCCTCAGCTATAGTCCTCTATGTATCACTAGTACAGGATAGATGTGCAATAGTATTGTTACAAAATCGCAAAATCTAGGTGTGAATGCGTAGACGGCATATCATCAGACAATCACCCTTGGTATGAGAGCTGCTAGATCTTTGGATGTATGAAGAAGGTAGTATAATATTTAAGTTTGGTCAAAAGATAGAGAGTAAGTATGAAAACTACTCTTCTTATATACTGAACTATTCAACTATTATTAGGTAAAATGATAGCATGTCCATGTAAAATGAGTTGAATCATATGACTATGGTCCAACCACAGTAAGGCAGTTTGTAACTGGTAAAACAGTATAGGATAAAGAGTTGTCAGTGGAAATGATGACACTTTAAGGATGAAATGCAATAAGATGTGGGATCAGAAAAGGTAAGATAAGATTGAAAAATTGTAACACTGTCAATACATAAAGAACCCTCTTCCACTTCCTAATGCAGATGATGAAGACAGATAGGATAAAGAACTGGAGGATGGTGAAACTATTCTTGCTGTCAACATGCAGGAGGAATTGGTAATTCAAGTGATACATCATGCCAATGACTTAGCAGCAGCAGCCCATGCTGAAAAACGCAAGAAAACTTTTGAAGAGCTAGTACCCCACCAATATCAAAGCTTCCAAGACTTGTTCTCAAAGAAAAGCTTCAATGAACTACCTGAATAAAAGCCTTGGGATTATGCCATCAAACTGATTCCCAATGCAAAGTCCATATTAGACTGTAAAGTCTACTCCTTGAATCAGACAGAACAGGAACAACTCAACAAGTTCCTGGATGAAAATCTCAGTTCTAGATGCATTCATCCATCCAAATCCCCATTTGCATCCTCATTCTTCTTCATAAAAAAGAAGGATGGTTCCCTTCATCCCATTCAGGATTACAGAAAACTGAATGAAATAATAATCAAGAACCACTATCCACTCCTCTTGATTGCTGAACTCATCAACAAACTATGCAGTGCCAAATACTTTTCCAAGTTAGACATGTGTTGGGGATACAATAATGTTTGAATCCAAGACAGTGATGAGGAGAAAGCAGTGTTCCAAACTAACTGAGGACTGTTCAAACCCACAGTTATGTTCTTTGGTCTGACTAATTCACCCACTGATATTTCATCTATGCATTCACACCTAGATTTTGCGATTTTGTAACAATATTATTGCACAGCTATCCTATACTAGTGATACATAGAGGACTATAGCTCAGGCTTCAAGCTAATAGTTAAATGCAGTAAGCAACTGGTAGAGCTAGGACTTAGATGTGACACCATTAGTGGGTTAAATCTACCAGCTGGCCAGACTAGTAACTCAAATGCTAGGAGGACTAAATACAGCCACTAGCAAACAAAGGATGCTACTAGCACACCAAAACCTGAAGCAGAGTACACAGATCTCATAAAATTCTATCACTAGCAAACTAAATTAGGCATAAATGCCTAAGTCAGGATAACTAGTCACATGGCAATCTTGAAATAGGACTTAGAAATAAATTAGGAATGGATTAACCTTGAGCCCAGATCCAACTATTGTGATATAGATCTTTTATGATCGATACTAGTGGAGTCAGACTGCACCCTCAATCATGATCAGATAGCTGTTACAGGCACCAATATCTGGATATTCATATAACCATATTACTAGGGCATGTAGTTGTGCTAAGGGTGCAGAAAGACCAACTGTGGAGTTTTTAGACTGACCATTTGAAAAGAAAACAGACTAGACCAACTATTGCATGATTATTCACTATTATTCATGACTAGCCAAGAAATCCTTACCAATATACTCTATACCCAGATGATATTTATAGTTTTACCTCAGTAGTATATAAGTAGTAGGATGGGTGCTCATGCAAGGCAGGCAAGCTATCCCTGCAGTTGAGCCCTCACTGGTAGTAACTGGTGTCCCCAACTAAAGGCTTTCGTGCTTAATCTCAATGAAGTGATCAATAGTTGCTAAGTCACCCATAGTATTACATTGAATTGAAGTTGCTTAGAGTTCACTGTTGCATCCTGTAAAGGCTTAGAGTGTTTTGAAGTCAGTTCAAGTAAAGTTCTTGAAGTTTATAGTATTATTCTTGGGCCAAGAGCGCCACTAGTCAGCCAAGAGTGTGACTAGTCAAGTGCTTATCACTTGTAAGAATCAGTATAGGGCTAAGAGAGCTACTAGTTCAAAGCAGTTTCAGTCAGAACAAACACAGTAGCTCAAACCAAGTCACTCTTTATTCAATTGTGTCTTACCCACCCCATTAGTATAAGTAGTACTTTGTATAACTCACTAGTAATGAATAAAACATCTTTAAGACAACTGTACTTGATTATTGAAGTCTGCAGAGTGCTTCCATCATACTCAAAACCATGTGAATTCAATATTGGTGATTAAGTGTAGAGTAGTGAGAGGTTTAGTGTGATTGGTGTTCATTGCCATTCTCTAATTCTTTTGTCACTTGCCATTTCCAAGCACATCACTGGGAAGGCAACAAAGAAAAGGCTGCCTTCCACACTAACTGTGGGCTGTTCAAGCCAACTATTATGTTCTTTGGGTTGACTAACTTGCCTGCCATCTTCCAATCAATGATAAATGACATTTTCTGCAACCTTATCTCCAAAGAAAAAGTTACCATCTATCTGAATAATATTCTAATCTTCACCAAGGATCTAAATGAACACTGACTTATTGTACATTAGATTCTTCAATATCTATATGAAAACAAGCTTTTTCTCAAAGCAGAAAATTTTGAATTCAAGATATTAGAAACTGAGTACCTAGGTGTCATAATCAGCCAGGACTCTATTTGAATAAACCCAATCAAAATCACAGGAATTGTAGAATAGCCAGTCCCATCCAAGAAAAAGAAACTCCAGTCTTTCTTAGGCTTTATCAACTTCTATTGCAAATTCATATGCAATTACTCACAAATTTTTAAACTCCTCACCCAGCTAATAGGAAACACTGAGTGGAAGTGGGAAGAAGTGCCAGAACAAGCCTTTCTCCAATTGAAAAGGCAAATGATAAAGAATATAGTTTTAGCCATCCCAACCAACAATGGAAAATTCATAGTAGAAGCTGATGTCAGTGATGAAGCAATCAGTATAGTACTAAGCCAATACCAGAACAACAAGTGGCAACCAGTAGTGTTTATATCCAAAGCCCTGATAGTAACAGAATACAACTCTGAGATCTACAACAAAAAACTACTTGCCATGATGCTTGCCCTTGAAGAGTGGCATCATTATCTCATAGGCACTGCTGAAGATATCAAGATCTGGATGAATCACCAAAATTCTCAGTACTTTCAAAAATCTCAAAAGTTAAACTGTTGTCAGGCTCACTAGGTCACTGAGCTTGCTGAGTGAGTATCATTTCATTCTCAAGCACAAACCCAGAGTCATCAACAGAAAGGCTGATCGACTCAGTTGATGTGACAACCATAACCAAGAAAAAGAGGATAACTGCAATATAATTATTCTCTAGCCAGAGCACTTCTGTGCTCTTCTAATACCCATGATAATAGAAGAACACTCTAGAATCCAAGATACCACATGACAAAAGGAACTATAGGACCAAGGAATTGCCACCTCTCTCAACCATGAACAAGATATCACCAGAAAAGATGGGATGTTATACTATGATGGACATATCTACATACCCAGGAAGGAATCCTTATGGGGAGAAATCATAAGCAAAAACCACAATCATATCCTTGCTGGCCATCCTGGCATCTCCAAAACCACAGAGCTTATCCTTTGGGAATATTGGTGGCCAAAATTGAAGCAGGATATAGAAAAGTATGTCAAAAGATGTGAAACATGCCAGTGCACCAAAAGTAGTACTCAGGCAAGGGCCACAACTCTACACCTGAACACTATACCCACCAAACTCTGGACACACATTTCTGTTGATATGGTCACTGGACTCCCTGATCCAATGGATACAATACACTACTAGTAATTGTTGATAGGTTCTCCAAGACAATCCTCCCTATCACCTGCCATGAAGAGCTTTCTGCAGAAGAATGGGCCTGAATCCTCTGAGATCATGTTTACACCAAACATGGGATACCCCAAGTTATCATCTCTGATTGAGGCCTCTAGTTTATCTCAAACTTTATGAAGGATTTGTACTGCATGCTAAATATTACTCCAAATACATCCACTGCATATCACCTGCAAACCAATGGACAGACTGAAAGAGTCAATCAAGAAATTGAAAAGTATCTCTGAATCTTCATCAATCATCAATAGGATGATTGGAGTAACTGATTACCCCTTGCTAAGTTCACCCACAATAACAGAATGTATTCTGCCACTGGCCAAAGTCCATTTATGGTTCTCCATGGGAGGAATCCTCAGCTCATACCCAACTTCATCAGAGAAACCCCATTCACAAACCTGACCACTATAGAATTTACTGAAACCATAGCAGAGGTTCACAAGAAAATGCACAATGTGCTAGACAAAGCTGCCACACAAATGAAGAAGCAATATAACAAGAAAAAGCATCTGGTCCAAGAATATCAAATTGAGGATGAGGTCTGACTTGATATGAGCAATCTTCATCTCCCAAGACTAAAGAAGAAACTCAACAATAAAAGAACAGGCCTATTCAAAATACTCAAAAAAACAGGTGTGGCAGCATATAAGCTAAAGCTATCACCACATTGGAGAATTCACCCCTGCTTCAACAAAAAACTGCTAACCCCATATGTCACATCCACATTCCCCAACCAACAACTATCATGACCACCATCTCCCAATCTCATTGATGGTTAGGAGAAATACAAAGTTGAAGAGGTATTGAATTCATGGACCTGCCAAGTGCACATCAAAAAGAGACAATGCTCTAAGATAGTAACTGACTACTTGGTCAAATGGAAGGGATGGACCTAGAAACACAATTTCTGGGTTAGAGAGATGAAGATGGAAAATGCACAAGAGATGATCAAGAAATATGAAGAAAAAGTACAGCACATGCAGAGGGTGGACACTGCCAAAATCATAATCCAGGAAAAGGCCATCATCATAATCCTTGATCACAAATACTTAGATAATGAAGATGTTGCTTACCTTGCTCAATGAGAGGATGAAATCAAAAAATGAGTCAAAAACCCAGATGCAAACCATTGGGAGACCCTACTAAATGAGTATTGGATTGCCCAAGCAGAATCCCAACATGCCTCCCCAGAAGAGAAATCTTGATAGTTGGAATGACTGTTTTAATGAGGGGGTAATATTACAATTTTTCCCTTATCTTATCTTATCATCTTGATCCCCATTTCCACCTGTGGCAATCACCATTGCCTTGTCTATAAAATGCAACTTCAGCTATTGTGCTCATGGCTTGCAATGGTTACTTACCCAACAGATGTTTCTCATTGTTTCACACATAGACTACTCATGGACCTACCCATTATTAGCTATCCAGTTTTCATATATAAACTAGTTAGTTCTCACTGTAAATCTCCAGCTTCAAAATAAAGTTTATTTATATCATCATCTCTCTCATAGAACTTAGCTAAGAATTTAACCTCTCTTCATTGGATCCAAAGACCATAGCTGCAGACCCTAAGGTGACCATCCAAACATGAGGCAGCTCTGAGTTTTAGCATATGTCTGCAGATCATATGAGGTGTGGGTCTAACACAAACACTCATTCTCCTCTCTACACTCTAACATTGGAATCATTCAAAGACACTATAAAACATATTTATGATGAAACCAACTTTGCCCTACAGAAGGCTGTGAAACAGATGAAGACCCAATATAACAAGAAGAGGACAACCATCATATATCAGGTTTGATAAGGGGTCTAGCTCAATACTACCAATCTACATATACTATATCCCAAGAAGAAACTTAATGATAAGTGAGTTGGTCTCTTTTCTATTCTTGAAAAATGTGGCCTCTCTACATACAAGTTGAAACTTCTGCCAGTATGGAAAATATACCTGGTCTTCAATGAGACTCTTCTCATAGAATAAATTCTTCTAGCCTTCTCTGATCAAGAACAGCCACCTCCTTCACCAGATATCATCCATAGTGAAGAGGAATGTAAGATTGAGATCATTCTTGATGACAAATCCCACAAAGTCCATGAAAGAAAAGGCCAACTATCAAAGATGGTCACAGATTATCTTGTCAAGTGAAAAGGCTATAGGTCTGAAAAAAACCAGTAAGTAGTGGAAAGAAACTTAGACAACATAAAAAAAGTGATTGCCAAGTACCTCAAAATAAATGGAGCAATAGAAGTCCAAGTGGTTGTAGTAGCCTCTGCTAGAGCCACTGTAATCATTGATGCCAAGGGCAACAGCACTAAATGGTGATATTTAGTCAAGAAATATCCAGCCATTGAATACTGGTATGATGAGGAGAATATTCCTGAACTAAAGCTTCTCATTGAGGCATACTGGAGAGCCAACATATAGGATGAAAATGAGGGAGATGACCAATAGAATGGAGATGAAAACATGTAGAATACTCAAAGGAGCTTCTTGGAGGGACTGGTAGCCAGATTATAATGACAGTTGGAATGCCTGTCTTAATAAGATAGTATTGTTACAATTTCACCTATTTTTCATAATTATTTTATCATATCTAATCTCAGCACCAATCATCTTATTATTATCAAACAATAATAAGCCCTTGTGCTATAGCTTATGACAGTCACTCACCTATATCTTTGTATTTATTGTTTCACATATAATTGTCTTGCTTTTCTCTCTATAATTAGGACTAAGACTTTAGTATATAAATAGTATAGCTCTCACTGTATATTCTCCAGCTTCAAGCTAAAGTCAATCTATACTAGACTTACTTGTCAACCTCTCTCCTCACCTAGACTGAGCCTTAGCATTCTTATTCTTATGTGACAATCATCTTGTGACTCATTGGGTGACTGTACACATGCAATATAGCCCTTTGTTTACACTTGATTATTATACTAGAGTCTGGGTCTAACAGATAATTTACTGAGGCAATATTACCTATTCTTTTATTTTTATAATTTATATATTGACCAACCAAGGTATCTCACTTTTCAGAAGCTAAGAAGGATTAAATTTTCAGAAACCAAGATATATAAGATATAAACTACTCTTTAAAGATATGCAAGAAACCATGCTCTATCAACAGATCCATTTCCTCCTTTAACTCCATTGGTTCATCATAGTTCAAGATTCATAATGTAGTCTGAGCACTATGCCCATCAAGAAAGCCAGCCCAATTGGGGTTCCCACCTTGCCTGTTCAGTATAACTGCTAGCAGAGTATGCTTGGAGGGATCAACAGTAGAGTTAAGTATCCACTCACTAAGAAAGTCTGATCATCTGAGAGGCATACTCAAGTGGGGCTATTTTCCTAATTACTTTCCTAGTTTGGTGGATAGAAATTATTGGGATAGTAGATCACCAATAAGCAGATGATCTCTACTTTGGAAAACTGGCTATAGTTGTCCAGCTCATATGATAGGGCTTGATGAATGGATATAAATTGCTTGCTTAAAATGAGGATCTGATCCTAAGCCACCTCTTGGGAGTGGGTTTGGATATCTCTCAAGTGGTTGACAAGGCCAAAGGCAAAGTTGGTGGTGGGATCTAGATAAGTAGGTTAATTGAAGGACTGATAATGAATGAAGACATTGAGACTTACTATTGCCTGTAGGGGAATATAGAAATCTGGCAGTATTCTAATATGCATTGAAGTCTGCCTGTATATTCTCAACAGCAGGAGCAGATAAGAAACCAGCAGTTGGGAAATGATGCAGAGAAAGCTGACATAGCTTCTTTAGGCCTGTTGTGACTTATTCTTGTCATAGTAGATCAGGTGGGCAAGAGGTTGGTACTATTGAATATCTGACTGGGATAGCTGTGGCTGCTGATTAGGCACTCAGCACAAGCTGGGTACCCATTGTTAGAACCAACAGAAATATAGCACAAATAGGCAACCACTCCTTAGTAATTCTTACATTTACTTGCTGCAACCTTTAAAAAGTTTATGAGTGTTCTGGAAATGATAGAAAGAGAATGAAAACTTACAGCAATAAGGCCTTCCTCCTCTAATACTTCCAGATTCTCATGCATTTTAGGCTGCATCTTGCCCTACTGGAGGCACTAATTGAGCTTAAGCAGCCAACTGATTTTTGTATACTCTTTGTCAATAATGCTTTTGTTAGTATATGGCAGAGATGAGGAGATTAGTGCTTACTAGCCACTTGAGGCTGCTCATCAACTATATTGTCAACATCCATGGGGCTGCCACCTATAGATGACATCTGCTTATTCCCATGCTCCTGATTATCTTTCTCATTCTTATACTCTGCTGTGCTGCACCATATATATGTGTGCACTAAATTTTGGCTTCTGTAAGCTAGTACTTACCACAGAACTAACAACACTCACCTGCTCACTTAATAGGAATACAGGACTAAAATCCACTAGAAATAAAGGTAAGAGGACAATGGACTGCCATCTACATTATCATCTATTGTTAGTAGCCTGCTTTTTCACCAGACTAGGAACCATATCAGGCATAATGGATGACCATCTGCCAGTTGAAGTCTGCACCTCTGCCTTAATATCATTAAGGATGACAATCTTATATAGTTTTCCTCTAGAACAATCTTTTAGGAGTGTAAAAAGAGGGTGGACACAATAGAGCAGGCCACTACTTGACAAGATTTTATTAAAGCAGATAGATATAGGGGTAGGAAGTTGGATTGATTCTGAGAGTATAAAAGCATGATTAATGTAATGAGTTAAGAGAGAAAATAATCTAGCTCATAACACATTAAAGAAATAAATTCCTTATCCAAGCCTCCAGCTTAGCATACTTTAGCAGCTTTGTACCTAGTATTGCTAGTGGACAGTACAGAAGCTTGTTCCTATCTTCCAGAACTTGCTCTCAAAGCTCACTCTCTTGAAAGAACATTGAGTCTCACTCTTTCACTCTTCTCCACTATCAGAAGTAGACCAAAACTAATCTAAAGTAGATAGTTCTTGCACCTTTCTGTATACTTACTATATACAAAAGATCTTGCAAAAGCAAACTGTAATTCTCTTGCCAGAGAGTTTGCCAGCCTTATACTATACTATACATAAATCATATCACTCATTTCTGAACAATAATAATGATCTTGAAAGAGACTATAAAGAGCAAGAGCATAGTAGAATGATAAAATAGGTCACTATGAAAATGCCACTTTCATCAATATAAAGCTCCTCTCCAAGTTAATAATTGAGCAAGTAGACATCAAATTTGCTGATCAAGATGCTACTGCCATGCTACTGCTAATAAAAACACCTTTATATATTGTCACTATTATGATTTTATAATCTTCACCTACATGAAAAAGCCTGGTAATGGGCATGAACAAGCATGGACACTTATTTATAGATATTTAAACTTGTATTTAAGCAGCTCAACTGGTAGTCTTAAGCTCCAGTCTCAAACTAAGGTTTAATCACCCAACATTCAGCTCTATCTCTCAAAGACTACTTGAATGCCTCTAAACAGACCATTCAAGGAGCTTTGTTCTCAATTGGCCAAATGTGAGTCATGAGACTAAGTTTATCCTTGTTTGGTAAGTTGGTCACTAACAGTCATCATAGATTCTAAAATTAGGAAGAATAAGAGGAAAGTAAAACAAAATAGTGGACTAGCTGGGTTTTGTCAGTGGTGTTTGATGTAAAGTTGAGAAGAGGTTAGATATCTCATAAACTGCATATAAGGAAGGAAGTATCTACAACATATATTCAGAAATGGTCATAGAATCTAAAGTACTAGTGTTCATCCTTACTTGGTAGCAACATCTTTTCTAGAGACAAGTCAGACTTTAGGTGATTACCACAGTGGAATGAGAAGATGACTCACAAATTCCATCCAAATCTATAGCTTGTCAATAATACTGTTCTCACTGGAATGTACAATATGTATTGGGGTGGGCCCTACAGGCTGCACCTGGCATGACTTAAAGTTCCAGTGAGATCAATAGTAATGTACTTACTGTAAAAAATGTGAGATAAGAAGATCAGTTTGTTCCCAGTTAGTATATGTGTGATGTCAGACTAATAGTATTGCACTTGGCTAAGCTCTGCAAGTGCATGCAGATGTACACTACTGTACCTACTTATATAATAAATGCCAATGTACTAGAATCTTCTACAAGTTTCCTAATACTTCCCTCTTAATCAGTAAGTTTGGTATGATGCCAGATTGCCATCATCTTAGCTCAACTCTCAAATCCCAATAGTACTGCAAGAGAACACCATTGGAAGGGAGCACCTGCAATTCTCAGTCCCAGAGCTATTTTTCAAGTCAGTGTTGAATATTATCACTCTCATTTTAAGAGGTAGCACTTATGTTTTAAGGTTCCAGAGCACTTTTTCTGGCTTTTGTCAACTTCCTGTCTTGGACATTGGGAGGGAGCCCCTCTGTTTCACATTCATAGTCATCACCTGTGCACACTTCACTCACATTGGGAGGAACTCCCTTAAGTTTGTGGTACATCTCTGTTTTCATATTATATCTCCTGAGTACTCTTGGGAAGGACCACTTGCATTTATATTTATTTCATACCTCTTTGTTCACTCTGTTCCCCTTTAATATAGTCATTCCTGTGAGTGCTAGTCTTCTTGAGACTAGAATGGCAGTCCCAGACTTGCTGGATAGCTGTAGAGAAGATTGTAATTTTTATTGAAGTCAGCATATTGTTATGATTTTTCCATTTTCCTTATCTTATCCAATGCCTAATCACTATTTCTCATCAACATCATGGTTGTTCATTGATAACCACCATTGATTCTCTCATGCTGTCACCTATTCTAAAACACCTCACCACAATTGGACTGTAGTCATGCAACTTGACTTGTTTCATGCACAAACACTGTATCATTTCATCTATTCTTAGCTGTACATTTTAGTAAATAAGTAGAGTAGTTTTTATGTATACTCTCTATCTTTTGATTAAACTTAAATCATATATTATCTACCACTATATCTAAAGATCTAAGCCATGCTCTATGGGTGATTGTCCAAACTCAAGACAGCCTAAGAGTTGCACCTGATCCCAAGATCACATGTGGATTGGGTCCTAACATTAGTTAAAAGATTCTCTATCTGCTCCTTCAATACAAGCCATGAAGTAGCACCACTTATGCCCAAAAGACCCAACAACAAATAAACAATCACTCTCAATACTGCTATTGATGGTGCAGTTCTATTAATGCTATTTACAGCACTATTCATACTAGCATATGAAGAAGAAATCAGGGTGTGCCTACACCAACAAAAAAGACAACCCTCTCTCCCACCTCACCTCACTCACCCCAACACCCTCTACATATCTTACCCCAGAGACCAGCCCCTGCAAGGCTGGCTTTCCCAGATCTAGCATCCAGGGAGGAAGAAAGGCAGTCCTACCCCCAGATCTCCTTTAGGACCCCTGCCTCATTCAAGGAGTTTTCTCTTCACAGGAGGATCTTCTTCAGCTCCAACAAGTGGGTGGAATGACCCCCATCTCTGTGCAAAAATATGTGTGGAATATTCAGGCTATACTCTAAACACATTCTAAGTCCCCCCTCCCCCCTATGCCCCATCCTGTCCAGCCCACCATCAGGCTTGACACCAAAACAACCCAGGGATAGATATACTCCATTCTTGAAACCACCCTTATGGTCTCTGGGCTGTCATCACCCAGGAGCAAGGCTCCTAGCCAGATGAGGGAACTGACTCCAATTTCTTGTCCTCCCTCCTCATCATTGAAATCTCAGACAATGACATCAATGATGCCATGACCACAGCCACTCCCACAGCCTCTGACAACTCATTTAACATTAACAGAGCCAACTGTAAGTGGCCCAATCTCTCTGACATTAATTGGGCCTTATTCAGCCCCTTTAGAACTGCTGCCTAGAAGCTATGAAGGGCAGACAAGGAGGCCAGAACCACCTGGTCCTGAATTCATCCCAACATGGACAAGTGGCTGGCCTTCAACCAAGAGAATCCAGTATGCAGGCTAAACCCAGGCCCCAATATCTGCACCTGGATATAGACCAATCACTACTGCCAGCTATACCCTCCTGCTGCAGGGGACTTGGCACCTGGATTATGCTCCTGGACAGCAGAGGAATGACACAAACTGGAGTGCACCCTTCAGGAGTTGGCCTAAAAAGAGGTGAATAGACCAGTGGAGGATGGGGCTGAGGCCCAATTTTGATAATTTTACATATGCCTCTGGATACTATGCTAGGCTGGAATCTTTCCAGCCTCAATATATGCCCTATTCCCATTATCCTCCCAACATCCCAGCTTATCAGCCACAACCCCTTCTGGACTCACTGCCTATCAACCAAGCCCAACAACCTGGCTATTACTCTTATCAGGGTGGTAGCCTTCTATTTGCAGGCTTGGAAGAACATCCCAGATCTAGCTCTGCCCCTATAGAAGCATCACAGCTGTCAGATGAAAAACAGCTTCAAAAAGCTAAGGAAAAATTAGCTAAACAGGAACAACAGATTGAGGAAATCTATTAAGAACTCACAGAGGTGGAGGCTGCTAAAATTCTCCACTCTACAATTTGGCACCTTAGAAACAAGAGCAAGGAGCCCAAATAAGGAAGACCAGTGGAGCCCCCATGAGGGTCTCCAGCACTAAGGCCAGATCAATTCTTGATCTCAAGACCACCCCTGAGAAAGAGCCTGCCTGATTCCTCACCAAATCTCATCAAGAGAGCACCCAATGATGCCCCATACTTAGGAATCAAACTGATTCTCATACAGCCCCCCAAGCTATTCAAAGGGGAACATGATAACATCAAATGCTTCATAGACAATTGCATTACCTATTTCAAAGTGTTTCATCACTATTTCCAGCCACCATTGCATCTAGTGCTATTCACAACCTCTCACTTTGAGGGGGCCACCAAGGACTGGGTCTACAAGAGACCTGAATTCTAGGTAGAGGAAGCCTGAGATGGCACCTTTGCCCACTTCCAATATCCAACTGGGAAGATTTCATCGATCTTGTCGCTCAGCAATTCTAGGACCCTGCCATTAAGGAGGTCTATGAAAAATGCATGTTCAACCTATAAATAGGAGCATTGCCCACCTCCCACTACTTCCAGAAACTAGGAGAAGAGGCTAAATTGGCAGGCCAACAAACAAATGAACAAGAGCATAGCACTATGGTGAAGGCTGTATAATTAGGAATACTAAGCTCCTATATGACCTTCATATCCAACATAGGCATCAATATTCTGTGCACCTATCTGGAATGGAAGGAATACATCCTTCAGATGTATGAAGAGCAACAGTGGAAGTGAGTCTTCGACCAAACTGCTGGAGTACCACAAGAAGGTCAGAAAAAAGACTTCTGTCCAACCTCAACCTAGCAATAAAGCCATTGCTGGGGTGATAAGTGGCTTGGCTTCAAAATTGATGGCCAATATAGATCCTAGCTGAAATACCTCAACAGGCCAATAAATAATATATGGGGATTTGGGATAGCCAATGGAGGTTGACCAATGCAAGGTGGAGGGAAGATGTTTCAGATACAATGAGAAGGGTCACATGGCCAAAGATTGGCCTAAGAAAAGGAATTTCAAGAACATTCAGTCAGTGAGTTCTAATAATATAGTGGAAAATACTATGGCCAGGATTAAAAAGGCAAAAAAGTAGGCCATCAAGGGTTCAATTCTCCTTGCATGACCAAAGCCTCCAGTAGTGAGTTCTCAGTTTCTATGGGTCAGACTTATATACATGCATTAGGATCTTTAAAAATACAAAAAAATACAACTTTGTTTCAGACTCTGAAGCCAAACATATCAAAAGAATCAACAAACTGATATGACACACTCTGAGAGTGTGCTAACACAACTATCTATAGTGAATCCCACCCCTCCAATGAAGTGCGGGTTCTGTCAGGTGGTGCTGGCACCACACAAAGTTCACCAGACTCTCCAAGTCCAACAAATATACAGGTAACATTATGGACTGGAGCAAGTAGGTGGGGCTCAATGTCAAAAGCTCCTGTGCTCCCTTCTAGAGAGCCAAGTCCCACTTTGCCAGGGCCTGTGAAGGAAGTAAGCACCCACCAAGGCCAATCCCAAGGATCCACTGAAACTATGACTAGAACACCTAACTTGTGGAATTCTCAGAAGAATCTGATGCACCCAAACAAGCAGCATGATAGTCACACTGACTGGAGGAAAAGTAGCAAGCCACCAGACTTGGCAGGGAAGGAGATGATCAAGCCATTGGCACTGATGAAACCTGACTCTGACAATACAGAATAAATGCTGACTTTACCAGTCAACATCTCCAGAGACAGCAGTGCTGCTACTCTAACCTCATTGGTAGCAGTGGCAGCCAATGAACAGGGAGGACCTGCTAGTGCCTAGATGGTAAAAAAGGGGCACTTTCACAGAGTCACTATCATCAAAGTATCCAATGAAGAGGATGACACAGCTTTTCTATAATGGAAAGCATAATAGTTCAAACTGACAATTCTGACACTGAAACCCAAAACCCAGCCTAACAAGAGGGTATCTGATCATGTGTAGTACAAGCCATTCAGAGTCAACTGGACATTATGCACTATCTGCACTGTAAAGAACTTGGCAGTTGCCAAAGCTGCTCTCTCCACATAGGTTCATCCCAAAAGACTCAGAAAGATCACTGATGAGCTCACTCAGAGCTTACAGACTGGAGAGGGCCAAGCATAAGAGTAGCTCTACAAACTCTATGAACTAATCCAGTATATCCAAGAAACCAAAAGCTCAGAAAAAACCTTCATGGTGAATATACAACTCACTCCCTGTATGGGAAAGAACACCCTGACAACAAGAGTGCTATTGGATAGTGGCTGCACTGGCAGCTCTATCAATTGAACATATGTCCAACAACACCAGTTGGACACCCAATGAGATGCCACTCCAATCTCTATATACAATGCAGACAGAACCTGCAATAAGGCAGACAATATAACCAAATTTGTGAAACTCTGAATGACCATCAGTAACCACACAGAATGTATCGACCTTGTGGTCACCAACTTAGGATCCAAAACAGTATATTTGGGTCACAACTGGCTGAAACACCACAATCCAGTTATCAACTGGAAAACTGGAAATATGATTTTTGGACACTGTCAATATGTCAAAAATCTGATCTCTCTTCCTGATGCAGATGATAAAGACAGATGGAATGAGGAGCTGGAGGATGGTGATACTATCCTCACAGTCAATATGCAAGAAGAATTGACAATCTAAGTGATACACCATGCCAATGAGTTATCCATAGCCATCAATGCTGACAAACCAAAAAAGACCTTTAAAGAAATAATAACATCCCAGTATCAAAGCTTCCAAGATTTATTCTCTAAGGAAAGCTTTGATGAACTCTCCACACACAAACCTTGGGACCATGCCATTGAGCTAATACCCAATGCCAAGTCCACCTTAGACTGCAAGGTCTATCCACTCAATCAAACTGAGCAAGAGCAATTGGATAAATTCCTTGCTGAAAACCTAGACTCAGGATGAATCTGTCCTTCAAAGTCCCCCTTTGCATCACCCTTCTTCTTCATAAAGAAGAAGGATGGTTCTCTCTGCCCCATTCAAGATTATCAAAAATGAACAAGATGATCATTAAAAATTGATATCCCCTTCCTCTCATCTCTGAACTCATTGACAAGTTATGTGAAGCAAAGTACTTCTTCAAATTGGACATATGATGGGGATATAACAATGTACACATCCATGAAGGAGATAAAGAAAAGGCAGCATTCAGAACTAACAAAGGGCTATTTGAGCCCACTGTGATGTTTTTTGGTCTTATCAATTCACCAGCCACTTTTCAGTGGATGATGAATGATATATTTAAGGACCTTATTGCAGGAGGAAAAGTGACAATCTACCTTGATGATATCTTGATATTCACCAAAATGTTGAAAGAATATTGACAGATTGTATGACAAGTTCTCCAATGGTTACATGAGAACAAGCTGTTTCTCAAAGCTAAAAAATGTGAATTTGAAGTACTTGAGACAGAGTATTTGGGCATCATCATCAGTGAAGATGCAATCAGAATGGATCCTGTCAAAGTTGCAGGAATAGGAGAATGGCCAATTCTGACCAAGAAAAAGGAACTCCAATCCTTTTTAGGATGTACAAATTTCTATCGAAATTTCATACATGACTATTCCAAGATAGTTCAATCTCTCACCCAATTGACCAGAAACACCAAGTGGAAATGGGGAGAGAAACAGGAGCAAGCATTCTTGCAACTCAAAATGTAGATAATGACAAACATCATTCTGACTATTCCCTCTGATGACAGGAAATTCAGAATTGAGGCTGACACAAATGATGGAGCTATTGGCACCATCCTAAGCCAAGAACAGAATGGAAAATAGAGGCTAGTGGTATTCATGTCCAAAGCATTAACTGCTACTGAACACAACTATGAAATCTATGATAAGGAGTTGCTCATGATCATGCTTGCTCTCAAAAAATAGCACCATTATCTAATGGGTGCAAAGGAGATTATAGAAATCTGGATGGATCATCAAAACTCCAGGATTTCTAAAAGCCACAAAAGCTGAATCATCAACAAGCTCAATGGATCACTGAACTAGCCAAATATCATTTCACCCTTCAACATAAAGTGGGAACTGCTAACTGGAAGGCTGATTTACTCAGTTGGTGGGATGATCATGATCAGGAAAAAGGAGATAATCACAATGTAATTGTCCTTACCCCTGAACACTTCCAAGCCCTTGTCCTTCTCACTATGGATGAACAATTCACATGTATATGAGATGCAACAAGAGAAAAGAACAAATGGGATTAAGGGATAGAGAAATCCCTTAACTATAAATGAGGAATTACTCAGGAAAATGAAATCTTGTACTATGAAGGATGTATCTACATTTCTTGAGACAAATCCCTTCAAGGAGAAATCATTGGTTACCACTATAATCACATCACAGCTGGACACCCAGGCATAGCCAAGACAGCTGACCTAGTACTCCAAGAATATTGGTGGTCCAAGTTGAGGAAGGATATCAAAATGTACATTAAAGGTTGTGAAACCTGTCAATGTACTGTTAGGACCTGCCTGACACATGATCTTGGGACTTGTGAACTACTTGTGGGCTGTCTCATGTTTGGATAATCACCTATATTATGAGAGCTGCTAAGTCTTTGGATTATGTATAGAAGGAGGTATATTGATTAAGTTTAGTCAAAAGATAGAGAGTATATACAAAAACTACTCTACTTATATACTAAAAGTGTTTGGTTATTTTTAGATGAAACAGTAGCATATTCATGTTAAATGAGAGTGTCAGGTGACCATGATCCAATCATGGGGAAGCAGTTTGTAACTGGTGAAACAGTATAGGATAGGAGGTGGTTAGTGGGAACAACAACACTTTAGGAATAAAAAGCATGATATGATGTGGGATCTGATAATATAAGATAAGATAAGAGAAAATGGAAAAATCATAATATGTACCAAGAGCAACACCCAGGCAAAGGCTGCTCCTCTTCACCCAAATATGATTCCAACCTCTCCCTGGACCCATATCTCAGTTGATATGGTTACTGGACTCCCAGAGTCTGACAGTTATGATGCCCTACTAGTCATTGTAGACTGATTCTCCAAAGGTATAATCCTAGTAGCTTGTTATGAAGACCTATTGGCAGAAGGATGGGCATGAATCCTTCATGACCATATATATATGAAACACAGAATGCTGCAAGTAGTCATTTCGGATCGAGGCCCTCAATTTGTGTCCACATTTATAAAAGAGTTATACTGGATGTTAAACATTTTTCAAAACGCTTCCATGGCCTATTATCCCCAGACAGATGGTCAGACTGAATGAGTCAACCAAGAAATTGAGAAATATCTCAGAATCTTCATTAACCATTGACAAACCAACTGGAATAAATGGTTACCACTAGCAGAATTCACCCATAATAACTGAATATATTCATGGTGCTTTACAGAAGAAACCCCCATCTCATCCCCAATTCAGCTCAAGAAACCCCCTTCACCAATTCTGCAGTCATGGAATTCACAGAGACCATGGCTCAAGTCGACAAAGAGGTGTATGAGGCATTGGAAAAAGTGGCAACACAAATAAAGAAACAATATGACAAAGAAAAGCAACCATCATGCAAATACCAAATCAGTGATAAGGTTTGGCTTGATACCACTAATCTTCATCTTCCTCGACCCAAGAAAAAGCTTGATGACAAATGAAAAGGACCATTTGTGATCCTTGAAAAAGCCAGCATAGCAGCATACAAACTAAAGCTGCCATCACACTGGAAGATACACCCCTGATTTAATGAAAAGCTGTTGACTCCTTATGTCCCACCTGCTTTTCCAAACCAACAACAACCACCACCACCACCACCTCCAGACCTCATCAATGGACAGAAGGAATATGAGATTGAAGAAGTACTGGATTTGAGGACCCATCAGGTAAGAGCCAAGAAGGGCCAATGATCAAAGATAGTCATGGACTACTTCATCAAGTGGAAAGGATGGACTCAGGAAAATAACTCCTGAGTACGAGACACTGAGATGGGAAATGCTCAAGAAGTGATTGCCAAATATGAGAAAAATGTCAACCAAGTCATACACACCACCAAAATTGTAACACAAGAAAAGATGGTGGTTAAGATACTTGACCATGAATACTCAGACAATGGCAATATTGCCTATCTCACCCAGCAAAAAGATGGACTTCAGAAATGGATAATCAATCTGGACAAAGATCTATGAAAAACATTGATTGATCAGTACTGGATCAATCAAGCAGAATCACAACTCGAGACCCCTGAAGAAGAGCCTTAGCAGTTGGGACAACTGCTTTAACAAGAGGGTAATGTTATGATTTTTCCATTTTCCTTATCTTATCCAATGCCTAATCACTATTTCTCATCAACATCATGGTTGTTCATTGATAACCACCATTGATTCCCTCATACTGTCACCTATTCTAAAACACCTCACCACAATTGGACTGTAGTCACGCAACTTGACTTGTTTCATGCACAAACACTGTATCATTTCATCTATTCTTAGCTGTACATTTTAGTAAATAAGTAGAGTAGTTTTTATGTATACTCTCTATCTTTTGACTAAACTTAAATCATATACCATCTACCACTACATCTAAAGATCTAAGCCATGCTCTATGGGTGATTGTCTGAACACGAGACAGCCCAAGAGTTGCGCCTGATCCCAAGATCACGTGTGGATTGGGTCCTAACACATGTGGATTGTTGGGTTTTGACAGTGGCAGAAGGGGGACATTGACAGGGAGGATCTTAAAAACAGTCCTTCTTGCACCCCCTGTTCATTGTGTTTATGCAATGGTGGTAGTTCGGGTGCTGGAAGCACCTGCACAGGCCATTGTGGAGGGACGAATCATCTATGGATTTATCGGGCAAACAGCAGTGGCAGAAGCATCACAACGACTATGAAGGCCATAAAAACGGTCCCACTTAGACTTGTTGGTCATGCCATTGAAGGAAACAAAGTTCCCCAGTGGACTGGTTCCATCGTGAACTTCGTCACTGCCATAGGGGTGGGTAATGGGGGTCAGTGGCAGTGAGGCGACAATGAAGAGGATCGTAAAAATGTTCCCTACTATATGTGAAGGTGGTGGGTGACATGGAAGGGGTAAAAAACATTCTCATGTGATATAACACTGCATTCGCTCGACGTTCATGCCGTGTACAACTCTCGACCAAAACACTAAAGTATCATGCTACAAAAAAAAATCGTCCGATTTTTGCATATCTTAGCTACACATACTACAGTTGGTCAATCATAAAGATGTCATGCGCCTTATACATTTTCTCCATCGCCCTTACCCCTGGTGCCCATTGTATTTTTTTGGACAGCCGCATCGGATACTCTGCCTCACCATCCTTCCCAGCCCAATCAAAATCAATCAGCTTGACTTTATCATCTCGCATAATCATGATATTCTGGTGCCGTAAGTCACCGAATACAAGCCCGCGGTCATGCAGTTTGTGTATAGCCTCACGTACCGAGTCGACAAACAATTGCGGTGCCTTTCGACCTTGGTATCGAGCAAATGCGTTGGTACCCTCCACCTCTTCCATCACCACCATGCGAAGACTACCATATGAAGGCGCGCCAGTGGAAGAGTCAATAACACCATGATAGAGGAGCTTTGGGGCCAAATCAGCATCAGCGAGAAGTTGATGTGCTTCAGCTCCATATTGCTCCACGAACTTGACAATAATACGAGTAGGGGAAGGGTCAGCTGTTTCTGCGAGAAACGTGACACAGAGGGTATCTTGTGGATCTATCGGGCGGAGATATCGAAAAGAGGTAGTCGAGTTGTTCGAGGTATAGCTGTTGACATGAGGGAAGTAGCGAGGGTGTTCCATTGAGGTTACAGGTACAGGAGGTATGACCAATGTATCCCAGTACTTTGCCAACGACGTAAGACAGTTGCCAAAGACGTGAAAGAGCCGGGCTATTCGTCGGTAATGTGGGCTGTTCAGACTAAGATTGACGACCCTAATGAGATCCGTCAATGGTTCGACGATGAACTTGTCAGTGAAGACGGCGCCGAAGACAGCCATCCAAGGACCTGCGACTGCGAGGATAAGCGTAGGGCAGCAGGTCGCATCTCTGTAAGTAGCGCGCTAGCAAAAGATCGGTTAGTTTAGACATAAGTAATAGGCATGTAACCTTCAAATTTACATTTGTTTGCGCCCAAAAGCGGCGGACAGACAAACCGCCCTGAATGGAGGGGTCCGACCCTCCCGTTCCTATCTCATCCTTGATCTCGCTCTGCAAAAGGGCCACGCTATTTCCGTTCACTCGATGCAGAATGGTACCATCAGCGTCGGTATTATCGGAATTGACGATACGTTCGATGGAATAACCGATGGCCTCTGAGAGGGCAGGAGCAAGGGCTTCTCTTCGACGCTTTTCTCCCATCCTGTTGCCTGAATAAATAGCAGAAGACACATCAATGACTTCCACCGTGGCCAGCATAACTTTTTTAGGCACTGGGAGGTCCTCTTTGGCGAACTCCGTCCTGAATTGGGCAAATACAGGATTGTATAGAGAAATGGGTAGACCTTCGGTATTCTGAGGGTTGTCAACGTCGTAACGGCCATCAAATATGGGTAGTTTCTTGCTTTGGTGGTCTTTGTAGTCTATCGATTTGGCTTGTTGGGAAGGCGTTGGTCGTCTGAGAATCTCGGAAAGTGTCTCTTGGAAATCTAGCTTAAAGTAAAACAACAGCCTGCAGTCATATCAGCACCAATACGTACTACGAGGTATCAGATCATGGATTTGATCCAGCATCTCTTCGGACTCTGGCGGCTTAAGAACGACGACGAAATCGAGTAAAGCTTTACCAGCTTCGTTTTCGCTGGGCATAGAAAGCTTGTCGGGCATTCGTAAGCGGGTGGCACAACCCTTGACAGGGCCAGCGAGTAGGTTAGGGTTGTCCTCCCAGTCGAGGGCGATCACTGGTTCCGTCAACTAATGATGCAAAGCTGAGCTAGGATTGTGGCAGCATAAGAACAGGCAGATACCTTCCAGAGTTGGATGCTATCCAGTTCCCATTTGCCAATCCTCTTGAACATTGACGAGTCTTTGACTCGCTCGAAGACGGCGACTATGGCATCATCAACACGAGCGACCCTTGGTCTCATCGATAACTTGACGGAAAAGACAGGTATATACTGTTTAGACGTGGCGGGATCGTAGATGCCACAGTAAAAGGATTCCATGGCTGAAAGGAAGCAAGTGATTCGAGGGCCATGTCATTGGCATCTGTTATAGGAACACCTGATATCACGTGATGACAGCATATCACTCTACCGCGACGGGCCGATCCACGCGGATACACAGACCAGAAATCCAGAAATTCAGGGCATCCTAACTATAGCACCTATACCTAAGTTTTCGGAAGGTGAATGGGACTTTCTGGAATTCTGTCTGATACCAAAGGTTCCAAGACGCCGTGAAATCGATCCCAAATCAAAGTCGAAACCAATTGTTCTCCGTCGGGACTCGCGGTAACCGATCGCTCGGTTCATTTCAATTTCAAACTCCGAGAACGCGTCTCTCGCGCGCGACTCGTGGCCCTGCCGTCCTCGCGCGTCGCTTGGGCAGGGGCCGGTCACTGACCTGGTGTGGTGTGATTCACGCTGGCTCACATCCCTGTAATATCAGTTGAATCGGACGACGAGGGTTCAATTTAGGGCAAGCTAACACTAACCTAACCCTCAAGGCCCTTACTGACTTCCCCCCTCTCTCTCTGCCTTTGTGCAGGCTGTCCCATGGCTGGTGTCGATGCATGCGCTCCCTGGAACATTCAGGTGTACAGTCATCTTGATCCAGCACCACTCCTTGATACATTGAACCTTTATTCTTGCGAAACAGAGCTATATGCCTCGGAGTTTTTATAATTGTATATACATATTCAGACGTGTATACCCCTGCCCCGAGTAACTCAACAACTCTTTCTTCGCATTTTTGCAGCTGGAGTCTCAACTGGATTTTCGAGGAAACACTAGCATGTGGAGCTGGCCCAGAAAGTTAGCTTGGCTACTAGATTGATAAGAAACGACCACAAAGGTGGGCTGCCTAGAGGGAAGCCATTTCTGTGGAACAACCATTATCATCCTTCAGTCCAGATTAGATGATGATACAGCCCTTTGAACCCTTGATGGTCATGAAGATGCTCCAGCTATAGATGCTCCAGATGACACTTTGGAGACTGATAGTCAAGCTGTTAGACATTCAACCTTGCCAAGATTCCAGGTTCAGATGAGCTTGAAGAAGAACTGATCTTTGTGCTCATTATGTATATGAACCACATTTTGTCAAACATTTCAGAGATACCTGATCCATAGAGACCTGGATCATTTCAAGAGTAAGCGATCCTCTCCAGTTTTTGTTAGGACCCTGTCCTAGCATGTGATCTTGGGATGTTGAGTCACTCTTGGGCTGTCTCATGTTCAGACAATCACCCATAACTAGAGGACTGCTAGTCTTTAGAAGAGTGCAGTAGAAGGTGTATGAATTAAGTTTAGTCAAAAGATAGAGACTATGTACAAAACTGCTCTACTTTATATACTGAAAGTACAGTGCTATAAATAGATGAAATGGGGGGTACATGTGTAAGACTGGAGAGAGTCAGATGACCATAGTCCAGTAATGGCAAGGCTATTTGGAATAGGTGAGGTATTTGCAGACCGATAAGACTAGGAGAGTGGGAATGGATGATATGCATGAGCATTCTGACATGGAATTGATAAGATAATGGAAAAATCATAACATTACCCCCTTGTTAAAGCAGTTGTCCCAACTGCTAAGGTTCTTCTTCAGGGGTGTCAAGTTGTGATTCAGCTTGGCTGATCCAGTACTGATCAATCACGTCTTTCCATACTTCTTTGTCCAGGTTTTGACCCACTTTTGATATCCATCCTTGCATTGAGCAAGGTATGCAATATCCCCATTCTCAGAGTATTTGTGGTCTAGTATCTTGACCACTACTTTGTCTTTGGTTATGATTTTGGTGTCATATAAGGCTCAGTTAACATTACCCTTATATTCCATAATTGCTTCCTCAGTGTTTGTCATTTCAGTTTCTCAGACCCAAGAGTTGTGTTCTCTTGTCCATTCTTTCCATTTGATGAGGTAGTCCATGACTTCTTTGGATGGTTGTTCCCATTTGGCACATACTCACCAAGTGCAGGAGTCCAGAACTTCCTCAATTTCATATTCCTCCTGACTGTTGATAAGATCTGGAGGAGGAGGCAGTGGTTGTTGTTGGTTGGAAAATGAGGGCACAATGTAGGGGGTTAACAGTTTTTCATTGAATCATGGGTGTATCTTCCAGTGGGGTGGCAGTTTCAGTTTATATGCTGCCACACCTGATTTCTTGATGATTTCAAATGGCCCAGTTTGTTTGTTGTCAAGTTTCTTTTTTGGTCATGGAAGGTGAAGGTTGATGGTGTCAAGCCAGACCTTGTCACCAATTTGATATTCTCAAGATACCTGTTTTCATTTGTTGTACTGCATCTTCATTTGCACTGCTGCTTTTTCCAATACCTCATAGACTTCTTTGTGGACTTGGGCCATGGCTTCCATGAATTCTACTGCTGTAGGGTTTGCAAACATAGTTTTTTGGATGGAGTTGGGGATGAGTTATGGATTCCTACCATATAGGGTCATGAAGGGACTTTTACCAGTCACTGAATGGATTTGGTTGTTGTGAGCGAATTCTGCAAGTGGTAACCATTTAACCCAATCAGTCTGGCAGTGGTTGATGAAGACTTGGAGATATTTTTCAATCTCCTGATTAACCTGTTCTGTTTGTCTATCAGTTTGTGGGTGATATGTGGTGGATGCATTTTGCATGATGTTTAGCATCCAGTAAAGTTCTTTCATGAAGGAGGACATGAATTGAGGTCCTTGATCTGAGATAACCACTTGTGGCATTCCATGTTTTGCATAGACATGGTCCCAAAGAATACAAGCCCATCCTTCTGTGGATAATTCTTCATGACATGGAATCAGGAGTATTGTTTTGGAGAGTCAATCTACAATGACAAGTAAGGCATTGTAGCCTTCTGATTCAGGAAGGCCTGTGATCATATCAACTGAGATATAGGTTCAAGGGGTGTCTGGGATTATGTTGGGATGAAGAGGTGCAGCTTTTGCCTGCATGTTACTCTTTATTCTTTGGCATGTTTCACATCCCTTGACATAGGTTTCAATGTTTTTCTTCATCTTAGGCCACCAATACTCTCATAATATGAGTTCTTTGGTTTTTATGATGTCTGGATGTCCTGCAGATATGTGGTTGTGACTTTGTGCAATGATCACACCTCAGAGAGATGCATCTTAGGGAATATAGATGCATCCATCATACCATAGTAACTCATCTTCCCATGTGATCCCTTGTTCATGGTTAAGAGATTTTTCAATCTCTTGGTCTCACTGTTTCTTCTGTCTGGTTGCATCTCTTATACATGTGGTTTGTTCATTATGCATGAGCAAAACAAGTGCCTGGAAGTGTTCAGGAGAAAGGACAATCATATCTTGATTGTCTTCTTTTCTCTGATCATGATCATCTCTGTGGCTGAGAAGGTCAGCCTTCTTGTTAGCGATTCTGGCTTTGTGCTGGAGAATAAAGTGGTATTTGGCCAACTCAGTGACTCATCAAGCTTGTTGTCAGTTTAACTTCTGGGGTTTTTGGAAATACTGGAGGTTCTGATGATCTGTCCAGATTTCAATCATTTCTTTGGTGCCCATGAGATAGTGTTGCCATTCCTCTAGTGCCAGCATGATGGCTAACAATTCCTTGTTGTAGATTTCATAGTTGTGTTCCATGATGGTCAACACTTTTGACATGAATGCAACTGGTCTCCACTTGCTGTTTTGTTCCTGGCTCAATATGGTACTGATTGCTCTGTCACTGGAGTCTGCTTCCACTCGGAATTTTCCTTTGTCAGAGAGAATAGTTAGAACAACATTCATGGTCATCAACTTTTTGAGTTGTGAAAATGCCTGTTCTTGCTCTATTCCCTAGGTTGAATTGACTTTGCTAGTTAGCTGTGTCAAGGACCAGACTATCTTAGAATAGTCCCAGATGAATTTTTGATAGAAGTTAGTGAATCCCAGAAAGGATTGTAGTTCCTTTTTCTTGGTAGGGGTTGGCCATTCTGTGATTCTGGTGACTTTGACAGGATCCATTCAAATTGCATCTTCACTGATGATGACTCTGAGGTATTCAGTTTTGAGTACTTCAAACTCGCATTTCTCTGCCTTGAGGAATAATTTATTTTCTCATAGATGTTGGAGAACTTGCTGAATGATAATTCTATATTTGGACAGAGACTTGGTGAATATGAGGATATCATCAAGATAGATGGTAACTTTTCCTCCAGCGATGAGATCCTTGAAGATGTCATTTATCATCCACTGGAAGGTGGCTGGTGAATTAGTGAGACCAAAGAACATGACCATGGGCTCAAAGAGCCCTCAGTTAGTTCTGAAAGTGGCTTTTTCTTCATCTCCTCCTTGAATTCATATGTTGTTATATCCCCATCAGACATCCAGTTTGGAGAAGTATTTTGCTCCACATAATTTGTTGATGAGTTCAGAGATCAAGGAGAGTTGTTATGGCCCTGTTTAACATGTGACTTGGGGCATGACTTGGGTCTCTGAGCTGCTTCATGTTTGGGCAGTCACTCAGTGAGACTTTGGTCTGGCCTTTAGTGGAGGTGTAGTAGAAGGTATGAAGATGTAATTTAGTCGAAAGATAGAGTATAACAGTACAGTTTACTCTACTTATATACTATTAGGATAGTGTGTAATAATAGGTGAAACGGTTCAGTCCTGGTGGAAATGGAGTCATGGAGTCATGGTCTGGATAGATCATAGGACCAATAAGAGTGAAGTAGGGTAACACCCAGTGGGAACAAGGGTGGTAGTCAGTGTCTAGGTTGATACAGAGTGAGACCTAGCTGATTAGATGAGCTGGAGTCATGGATATGACGTGGATAAGATAAGATAATGAAAAAATCATAACATTACCCCCTTGTTAAAAGCAGTCATCCCGACTGCTAAGGGTCTTCTTCTGGGGTTTTGAGCTGAGTTTCAGCTTGACTGATCCAGTACTGATCAATCAGTGATTTCCATAGGTCTTTGTCTGGGTTGACAATCCATTTTTTGTGTCCATCTTTGCATTCAGCAAGGTATGTAACATCTCCATTGTCTGAGTATTCGTGGTTGAGAATCTTGACCATTATTTTGTTTTTGGTTATGATTTTGGGAGTGTATACGGCATGGTTTACGCTAGCCTGATACTCTTTGATCATTTCTGTGGTGTTTGCCATCTTGGTTTCTCTGACCCAGGAGTTGTGTTCTCTGGTCCAACCCTTCCATTTGACTAGATAGTCAATGACTTCTCTAGAGGGTTGTCCCTTCTTGGAGTGCACCTTGTGTGTGCATGAGTCCAATACTTCTTCAATTTCATATTCCTCTTGACCGTCGATAAGGTCTGGAGGAGGAGGCAGCAGTTGTTGTTGTGTTGGGAAGGCTGGTGCAATGTATGGTGTCAACAATTTCTCATTGAACCAGGGGTGGATCTTCCAATGGGGTGGCAGTTTTAGTTTATATGCTGCTGCCCCAGATTTCTTGATGATTTTGAATGGTCCTGTTCATTTGTTGTCGAGCTTTTTCTTCAGTCGAGGGAGATGAAGATTAGCAGTATCGAGCCAAACTTTATCTCCTATCCGGTTTTCCCAGGGGGTTTGTTTCCGTTTGTCATATTGCGCCTTCATTTGCACCGCTGCCTTTTCCAGAGCATCGTGGACTTTTTTATGGACGTTGGCCATAGTTATTGTGAAGTCAACGGCAGTGGGATTTCTGAAATTGGTTTTTTGGATTGACTCAGGGATGAGTCGGGGGTTTTGTCCATATAGGACCATAAACAGACTTTTGCCTGTGGCCGAGTGAATTTGGTTATTGTGGGCAAATTCAGCAAGGGGTTACCATGTGACCCAATCTGTTTGTCAATGATTAACAAAGATGTGGAGGTATTTTTCAACCTCCTGGTTGACTCTCTCTGTTTGTCCATCAGTTTGGGGATGATATGCTGTGGATGTGTTCTGTGTGATGTTCAGCATCTGGTACAATTCCTTCATGAATATGGATATGAATTGTGGTCCTCGATCTGAGATGACCACTTGTGGCATACCGTGTTTGGCATATACATGGTTATGGAGAATCAATGCCCATCCTTCCACAGATAGTTCTTCATTACATGGAATGAGAAGTATGTTCTTTGAGAATCAGTCTATGATGATCAATAGCACATCAAATCCTTTGGATTCAGGAAGTCTGATGATCATATCTACAGAAATATGCATCCAGGAGGCATCAGGAATTGTATTGGGGTGAAGAGGAGCTGCCTTAGCATGAGTATCACTCTTTGTTCATTGACAGATCTCACATCCCTTGACGTAGATTTCCACCATTTGTTGCATTTTTGGTCACCAGTATTCTCGTAATACAAGTTCCTTGGTCTTGGCAATTCCCAGGTGTCCAGCTGTGATATGGTCGTGGCATTGTGCAATGACTTCTCCTCACAGAGAAGGATCTTGAGGAACATATATCCTTCTATTGTACCATAGAATTTCCCCTTCCTGGGTAATTCCTCTTTCATGGTTAAGGGATTTTTCAATTCCTTGGTCCCATTGAGACTTTTGTCAGGTTGCGTCTCTTATACGCGTGAGTCATTCCTCAGTGGTGGGCATTATTAATGCCCGGAAATGTTCAGGAGAAAGTACAATGACATCTTGATTATCTTCTTTTCCCTGATTGTGATCATCTCTTCTGCTGAGAAGATCAGCCTTCTTGTTAGCGATTCCTGCTTTATGTTGAAGGATAAAGTGGTATTCGGCTAATTCAGTTACCCAGCATGCTTGTCATCGATTAAGCTTCTGGGGTTTTCAGAAGTATTGAAGGTTCTGATGATCTGTCTAGATTTCAATGATTTCTTTGGCACCCATCAGGTAATGGTGCCATTCTTCTAGAGCTAACATGATTGCTAGTAGCTCTTTGTTGTAGATTTCATAATTGTGTTCGGTGATCATGAGCGCTTTTGACATGAAGGCTACGGGTCTCCACTTTCCATTCTGTTCTTGGCTTAGAACAGCTCTGATGGCACCATCGCTAGTGTCTGCTTCTACTCGGAATTTGCCTTTGTCCGAGGGAATGGTTAGAACTATGTTGGTAGACATCAACTTCTTGAGTTGAATGAATGCTTATTCTTATTCTGGTCCCCAAGTCCAGTCTACCTTTCCAGTTAACTGTGTGAGGGGATGTATGACCTTTGAATAGTCACAGATGAATTTCCTGTAGAAATTCATGAATCCTAAAAAGGATTGTAGCTCCTTTTTCTTGGTAGGAGTGGGCCATTCAGCAATTCCTGCCACCTTGACTGGGTCCATTTGGACTGCATCTTTGCTAATGATGACTCCTAGATACTCAGTCTTGAGTACTTCAAATTCGCATTTCTCAGCCTTGAGAAATAGTTTGTTCTCTTGGAGTCATTGGAGAACTTGTTTGACAATTTCTCTATGTTCAGCCAAGGACTTGGTGAATATTAGAATATCATCGAGGTATATGGTTACTTTTCCTCCAGCAATCAAGTCTTTGAAAATGTTGTTCATCATCCACTGGAATGTGGCTGGTGAGTTAGTGAGGCTGAAGAACATTACTGTGGGTTCAAAGAGCCCTCGGTTAGTTCAGAATGCAGCTTTTTCTTCATCTCCATCTTTGATGTGTACATTGTTGTATCCCCATTGAACATCCAATTTGGAGAAATATCTAGCTCCGTGCAGCTTGTCAATAAGCTTGGAGATCAGAGGAAGAGGGTAATGATTTTTAATCGTCATTTCATTCAGTTTGCAATAATCCTGAACAGGTCAGAGTAAGCCATCCTTCTTTTTAACAAAAAAGAAGGGAGAGGTGAAGGGGGATTTTGAGGGATGAATTTGTCCAGAGTCCAAGTTCTCATCAAGGAACTTATCGAGTTGTTCTTGCTCATTTCAATTGAGCAGATAGACTTTACAGTCTAGAGTAAATTTCACATTGGGCATAAGCTCGATGGCATAGTCCCAAGTTTTTCATTTGGGGAGTTCATCAAAGCTTTCTTTTGAGAATAAATCTCTAAAGCTTTGATATTGAGGAGGCATGAGCTCCTCAAAGGTTTTATTGGGTTTTTCTGCATTTGTGGCTCCCACTAATTCGTTTGCATGATGAACTGCCTGGAGAAGGATTTCTTCTTGCATGTTGACAGCAAGAATACTTTCGCCTTCTTCCAGTTCTTCATCCCACCAGTCTTCTTCATCTGCATCAGGGAGAGAGAAATAACTCTTTACACAGCTGCATCGTCCAAATGTCATGGAACTTGTTTTCCAGTTGATGAGTGGATTATGGCATTTAAGCCAGTCGTGACCCAGATATACCATTTTGGTGCCTAAGTCAGTGACCACAACATCAATTCATTTGCTGTGGTCTCTGATAGTCATTCAGAGTTCCACAGATTCAGTTATGTCACCTGCCTTGTTACAGGTTCCATCTGCATTATAGATGGGAATGGGGGACATGGCTTTTCATGTATCCAGCTGATGTTGCTGGACATATGTTCAGTTGATAGAGCTGCCTGTGCAGCCACTATCCAATAACGCTTGGGTTGTCAGATTCTTCTTTCCTGTGCAGGGAGAGAGCTGGATATCCACCAAGAAGTCTCATCCTGAGCTCTTGGTTCCACAGATATACTGGATCAGTTCATGGAGTTTGTAGAGCACTTCTCAGTTTGAACTTTCTTTCAAGTTCCAGACCAAGTCATCAGTGATCTCTCCTAGTCATTTGGGATGAACCCAAATGGAAAGGACTGCCTTGGCAGCAGCAGTGTCCTTGGCAGCATAGACTGCATGAAGTGTCCAGTCAATTCTGAATGGTTTGCACCACATGTGATCAAGTTTCGGCACTTCCTTGTTAGGCAAGATTTCAGGTTCTGATACCCCCTTATTAGGTGGGATGTCGGTTTGTGACTGTTTGCCTTGCCATTGCAGGAAGGCCATGTTGTCTTTATCGTCGGGTATTTCAATGATGGTGGTTCTGCTGTGATGCCCCCTTTTTACCGCCTGGGCACTAGCAGATTGGTTAGCTCAGCCGTTCATGTCCTTGTCAGCTGCCAAGGGCAAAGCAGGTCAGGAGTTACCATTTCACTCATTCTGCCCCCTTTTCACCACCTGGGTGCTAGTGGACATCTTCTTGGAATCCACCAGTGATGGGAATTTGGCACCCAGCTTGTTGCCATATCCCTGGTTGGTTTCCCCAGTTCTGCCGGCATCCTTGTTTTCATCAGCTTCAGTTGCTTTCAGAACCCGACCAATCCTGGAAGGGGATTGGGCTCGTCTTAAGGTATCTGAGGTGCCGCTTGTACTATCCAATTTGGCAGAGTACTTTGTTTTTTCTCCCACCAGACCAGATAGTGCATGGCCCCGATCCTGGCCTTGGTGAGAGGCTCTATTTTCCCCCGCCAACCCTGGTGAGGTTTCTGGGCTTGCCTCCTGACTCGTCGGGAGTACTGGTGATTTCAGACTTCTGGGAGGCCTGAAGGAGTCCTGCCTACTATCTTCTGCCCATGATTGGTTACCCAATTGTGTATCTGGTGAGCTAAGCTCAGTGGACTTTGTGGTTGCGCTAGTACCATCTGGCACTTCCTCTGCCTCATCAGGGGTTTGGGATCCACTATAGATTACTGTGTCAGCTTCTTTTAGAAGTGTGACATACCTGTTCTTTGATTCTTCAGGGGTCTTCAGGTTTGGGTTCTGTGAAGTCATGTGTTTTGTATTTTTTGTAGATAAATGTCTATTATAATTATTAGTCCAACCCGTAGAAACTGAGGACTCACCTGTTGGGTTTTTGGTCGAGCAAGGGGAATCAAACTCTTGTTGACCTATTCTTTTGCCTCCTCGATTTTGGTCATAGGTGGCACCACTTCATTAGTGGGCCCTACTGACCAAATGTCTCTCAAGTCTTTTCTCCTGGGACAGTCCTTCAACATGTGACCCTTTTCATCACATTGGAAGCATCTACCCTCTGCATGTCTCCAATCAATGTCCATGGGCTTCCCTGCCCCTCCATAAGTCATCCATCGGCCTGTTCCAGAATCCTGACTTGCTCCCATATTCATACTCAGCTTTGGAGCTGAGGTACTTCTTGTCCCAGCCACTGGTTTGCTGCTGGGTTGTTGTTATTGGGGGCATGAGTCCTTCTTCTGTTCGTCTCTGGGTGCACTGATATTTTGATCGAAGACCCATTTCTGTTGCCTTTCCTCATACATCCTGAGGATGTGCTCCTTCCATTCTGGGTAAGTGTGGGGAATGTTAACACCCATGTTGGAAATGAATGTAGTATAGAATGACAGCACTCCTAATCATATGGCCCTTACCATCACACTGCATTCTGCTTCATCACTTCTTCAGCCTGCTAGTTTGGCTTCTTCTTCCAACTTCTGGAAGAAGTGGGAAGCGGGCTGTGTTCCCATTCAGAGGTCATTCATTCACTTCTCATGAACTTCCTCGATTGCTGGGTCTCGGAATTGCTGTGAGATCATTTCCATGAAGTCCAGCCAATCCAGATAACAAAAGTGGGCAATGGTCCCATCATATGCATCCCCAACCCAGAACTCGGGTCTTTTGTATACCCACCAGTCTTTGGCGGCTCCCTCAAAGTGGGAAGTTGTGAACAGTACCAGGTGTGATGGCACCTGGAAATAGTGGTGGAAGACTTTGAAGTATGCAATGCAGTCTCCGATGAAGTGTTCAATGTCGTCATAGTCTCCTTTGAATGGGGAGGGAACTTTGACGAGGATGGGTTTGATGCTCAAGTAAGGGGCATTAGTGGGGGCATTTCCGACAGGATTGGGGATTGGGTCAGGTGGGCCCTTGCCAGGGGGTGGTCTGGGGATCAAGAATTGATCTGATCTGGAGCCCAGTGGTGGGAACCCTCACGAGGGTTCGGATGGTCTTCCCTGATCTGGTTCTTGCCCCTTTTGGTCATGGAGAAGACTGGCCATTAGATTCTGGGCTGTTTCCTCCATTTTGAGTTCCTCATGTAATGCAGCAACTCACTTCTGTTTGGTGGTTAGCTTGGCTTGGGCCCTTTGCTGAGCTTCTTCCACAGTTCCTGCAGTGTTTGATCCTTCAGGGGCATTGTCTGCTTCCATGTCTTCTCCTGCCCCTGTGAAGAGAATACTACCACCCTAACAAGGGTAGTATCCTTGTTGATGTACCTGATGGTGTGGTGGCAAATCAGGTAACGGTTCTGGTCTTCTGACCAGGGTATCCGGTGGGTAGTCCAGAATTTGTTCATATTGGGGCTGGTAGTGTACCAGCCCACCATAGTATCCTGTATTGTAAGTAAAGGTATTATACATTGGCATCTCACTCTAACTCATCCTGTCTTCAGGTCTCCAGGACCCATAAGTGTCATAGGGAGCATTCCAGCTCCCTCTGTTCATTGGCATCTCAGGGCCATAGCCTGGGTAATAGATCCCCTGCAGCAGGGGGGTAAAGTTCACACCCTCGGTTTGCATGTATCTGGGCATGTATATTGGCCCCACGGTTGGGTCCCTGAATGGCATCACCTCGATTGAGGGCAAGCCACTCATCCATGTTGGGTCTGGATTCAGTCCAGACTATTCATGCTTCAATGTCTTGGCATCAAATTTCCCAGGCGGTGGACCTGAAGGGGCCAAATATTTCCCTGTCAATGTCGGCAAGGGCAGGCCAACTATAGTTGCTTCTGTTGCTGTTGAAGGGACTGTTGGGGGGGTACCACAGACTGGAGAAAGAGGAGGAAGTGGACAGGAGTGACGGCGGGGAGTGGTTGGACTCATCAGAGAGTTTGATGATTGGTAGGGAGTGTGTTGAGTTGGGGTTCGATCCCCAGGGGTCATTGGCTGTTCCTCAGGCCCAGGGCCCATATGGGTGGTTTTGGTCCTTGTCGTGACCATTGGGGTTTCAGGGTCCATTGTAGGACCCATCAGAGAAGGAATCGTATCTGTGGCTTGCTGGGGGTGGGACAGGGGTTTGGGGATGAGGGAAGGGAAGTGGATGACTGGAGTATGGGGGCAGAGGTTTGTCCTCAGCCCATACATGCCACATGTGTTCCTGGGCAGGAATATTGGTGGTGGTGGGTCATTCCAACCTATAGGTATGGAGGAGGAGGGCATGAGTGTTGTGTTCATGACCCATCCTCGTGATGGATGCCAGTAGCCTGGTGTTGTCATCATGAATGAATCTGTGTGGCCCTGGGGGGCTGACATCCTCATCAAAGTTTCTGGAGGGCCCCGGAGTTGGGGGCCTCTCATCGCTCGACCCCTTGGAGGAGGGGGCAATGGTGAATTGGGCACAGGAGCAGATGAGTGGAGTTTCCACTCATTCTCCCAGTCTGGTGGGGGGTAACTCCCAGGGAGTGACATTCTCTGAGATTTGCAGGGTAGTGGGGTTTCATTGGCAACAAAGTCGCTGGAGTTGTAGTAAATTTCATACTTCCTCTTCATAGAGGAGCATGGTGAGAACAGTAAAAATGGTTAACAGAATGATGCTGCCAATTGCGACGCCGAGAGAGATGGTGTGGGGATTTTGTCAGTTTTCTTTGTTGGTCATGAAGGACTTTTTTACAGCTAGCGTTAAAGAAGCAGAAGGTTAATCTTTTGACTAATGTTATGGCCCTGTCTAACATGTGACTTGGGGTGTGACTTGGGTCTCTGAGCTGCTTCATGTTTGGGCAGTCACTCAGTGAGACTTTGGTCTGGCCTTTAGTGGAGATGTAGTAGAAGGTATGAAGATGTAATTTAGTCGAAAGATAGAGTATAACGGTACAGTTTACTCTACTTATATACTATTAGGATAGTGTGTAATAATAGATGAAATGGTTCAGTCCTGGTGGAAATGGTGTTGTGGAGTCATGGTCTGGATGGATCATAGGACCAATAAGAGTGAAGTAGGGTAACACCCAGTGGGAACAAGGGTGGTAGTCAGTGTCTAGGTTGATACAGAGTGAGACCTAGCTGATTAGATGAGCTGGAGTCATGGATATGACATGGATAAGATAAGATAATGGAAAAATCATAACAAGAGTGGATAATGATTTTTAATTATTATTTCATTCAGTTTGTGGTAATCTTGAACAGGTTGTAAGGAGCCATCCTTTCTGTTGACAAAGAAGAAAGGTGAGGCAAAGAGGGATTTAGAGGGACAAATACATCCAGAGTCGAGATTCTCATCAAGGAACTTGTTGAGTTGTTCTTGTCATTTCAGTTAAGTGGATAGACTTTACAGTCTAATGTAGATTTGGCATTGGAGATCAGCTCAATGGCATGATCCTAGGGTTTCTGATCTGATAGTTTATCAAAACTTTCTTTCGAGAATAAATCTTTAAAGCTTTGATACTGAGGAGGCATAAGCTCCTCAAAGATCTTTTTTGGCATTTCTGCATTTGTGGTGCTGCCAATTCATTCGTGTGGTGTATGGCTCAGAGTATGATTTCTTCTTGCATGTTTACCACAAGAATGGTTTTGCTGTTTTCCAGTTCTTCATCCTATCTGTCCTCCTTGTCAGAATTAGGAAGAGTGAAATGATTTTTTACACAATGACATTATCCAAATGTCATTGATCCTATTTTCCAGTTGACTAGTGGGTCATGGTGTTTAAGCCAGTCATGGCCCAAGTATACTATCTTGGAACCTAGATCTGTGACTGCAAGGTCAATTCATTTGACATGATCTCCAATAGTCATGCAGAGTTCCATGAATTCAGTAACATCACCTGCCTTGTTGTGGGTCCCATCTGCATTGTAGACTGGAATTGGGGCAGCAGCCTTTCTGGTATCCAGCTGGTATTGTTGGACATAAGTTTGGTTGATAGAGCTGCCCATGCAACCACTATCCAACAATGCACAGGTTGTCAATATCTTTTTCCCAGTGCAGGGAGCAAGTTGTACATCCACCAGAAAGTCCCAACTGGAACTTTTGATACCACAAATATACCAAATTGGTTCATGAAGTTCATAGAGCTGCTCACATGCAGAACTCTCTTTGGTTTTCAAGCTCTGAACAAGCTCATTGGTGATTTCTCTAAGTCATTTGGGATGAACCCAAGTAGAGAGGACAGCTTTGGCAATGGCCAAGTTTTTGGTAGTATGGATAGTGCATAGAGTCCAGTCAACTCCAAAGGGCCTGTACCACATGTGATTGGATACCCCTATGACTGGCAGGATTTTGAGAATCGATACCCTCTTGTTAGATGGGGTTTCAGGTGTCAGGGTATTGGCTTTGGACTGTTTTGCTTTCCATTGTAGAAATGCCATATCATCCTCTTCATTGGGTACTTCAACAATAGTGGTGGTTCTGCTGATGTGCCCCCTTTTTACTGCCTGGGTGCTAGTGGCTTCCCTCTGTTCTTTAGCTTGCACTTGCACTACTGATGAGGTTAGAGTCACAGTACCATCTTTTTCAGCAGAGTACTCAGAGCTGGGACTAGTTGCTGATATGGATGCTATCATTACTGTCAGTTCAGCCAACTAGTTTCCTCTAACTGGTCCAGATGGCACATGGCCTTTCCTTCAGCTAGTGCAGGTTGATTCTTCCTGGGAGTTTTGTGAGTCATCTTTCTGACTTGTTGGATATCCCTCAACTCTTAGTCTCAGTCTTTGGCCTTGGTGGGTGCTTGTTTTCCCCATCAACCCTGGTGAGGTTGGTTTTGGACTTGGCTCTCTGAACAGGGGTGCTGGGGTGTTTGGCTTCAGAGGCCTAAGAGTATCTCATCTACTGACCCCTGTCCATAGTTTTACCCATGTATCTGGTGAGTTCTGCTGAGTAGGCTCATTGGACTTTATGGCAGTGTCAGCACCACCCAGCAAATCCTGTGCCTTGTCGGAGGCTTGGGATTCACTATATATTACTGTGTCAGCATCTTTCAGGAGTATGACATACCTATTTGTTGTTGATTCTTTGGTGTTCTTTGGCTTCAAGGTCTGTAACAAAGTCATATATTCAAGCAGAGTATTCAAATGTCCTAAAGCATATATATAAGTCTGACCTGCAGAAACTGAGGACTCACCATTGGGAGGCTTGATTGAGCAAGGGGAATTAAACCCTTGTCAATCTACTCTTTTGCCTCCTTGATTTTGGCTGTAGGTCACCCCAGCAGCAGCTTTTCCACTGGAATGCTGTTGTTGGGGGTTAGGCTAGGAGTCCTTCTTTTGCCTATCCCTGGGAATACTAGTCATCTGGTCAAAAACCCACTTCTGTTGTCATTCTTCATACATCCATGAAATGTGCTCCTTTCACTCCAGATATGAGTGCAGGATGTTGACACTCATGTTGGAGATGAAGGTCATATAGGAGGTTGGTACTCCTAGACAAATGGCCTTCACCATAGTGCCATGCTCATTCTCATTGGTTCATCAGCCTGCTAACTTTGCTTCCTCTTCCAGCTTCTGGAAGTAATGGGAGGCAGGCTGTGTTCCCATTGGGAGATTGAATATTTGCTTCTTGTGGACTTCTTTGATTGCCAGGTCTCTAAATTGTTGAGAGACCAGGTTGACAAAGTCATCCCACACAGGATAGTGGAAGTGGGTGATGGTGCCATTATAGGCATCACCAACCCAAAACTTGGGTCTCTTATAGACCCACCAGTCCTTGGCAGCCTCTTCAAAGTGCAAGGTTGCAAACAGTACCAGATGTGACAGCACCTGAAAATGATGGTGGAATACTTTAAAATAGGTGATGCAATCACCTATGAAGTATTTGATGTTGTCATGGTCTCCCTTGAATGGCTTGGGGGGCTGGACCAGGATGGGTTTGATCTTCAGGTAAGGGGCATTGTTGGGCATGTTCCCAACAGGATTTAGTATGGGGTCAGGGGGATCTTTTTTGGAGGGCAGTCTTGGAATTGAAAACTGATCCAGCTGCAGTCTGGGGTAACCTCTTGGAGATTCCATCAGTCTTTCCCTTTCAGGTTTCTTTCCCTTATTGCTATTGTGGAGGTAGTCCATCATCAATTTCTTGATGGACTCTTCTCTAGCAAGTTCCTCATGCATTTCTTAAATGCACTTTTCCTTCTCAGCTAGTGCATCCCTGGTCTGCTGTTGAATTTCTTCCACCATTTTCAGGATGGATGAACCTGCAGGGATGGTATCTGCAGAGGCATTGTCAGTTTCAATGTCTTCTTTCATGCTTGTGAATAGAAGACTGCCACCCTGATAAGGGTGGTAACCTTGTTATCATGCCCAATTGTATGGTGGCAAATCAGGTAGAGGTTGTGGTCTTGTGACCAGGGTGTCAGGGGGATAGTTGGGGATATTTATGTATTGGGGCTGGAAGTATCCCAGCCCATCATAGTGTCTGGAATCATATATGAACTCATTATAGTTGGACATTCTGTCCATTCTCCTCCCTTTGGGAAGGTTCCAACTGCCATAGTTGTTGAAGGAAACAACCCAGCTCCCATCTTTCCTCTGCTATCCTTGGGTGTAGCTCTGGTACCAGGTTGCCAGTGGTGGGGCCATAAAGCTTCTGGTTCCTGTTGGCATGGATCCAGGCCTGAATTGTGGTGCCAGGATTGGGGCCCCATATGGGATCATCTCAGTTGAGTGCCAGCCACTCATCCATGTTAGAGTGAATCTCTGGCCAGCTCATTCTGGTTTCAACATCTGCTCTTCATAATTCCCAGGCAGTGGATATGAAGAGGCCAAGTATTTCCCAATTGATGTTGGCAAGCTTAGGCTAGGTATGGTCAGTCCCATCTGGGTTGAAGGGACTGTCAGGAGAGAGGGGAGTGGCCATGGTTGCAATGTCAGAGCTTCCATCAGAGTTGCTGGAGAGCTCAATAATGAGGAGAGAGGAGGAGGAGTTTGTTCCTCCTTGGGGCCAAGAACCTCATTTTCAGGCCCAGGGTCTATATGGGTGGTTTTGATCCAATCTAGGATCATTGGGGTGGAGGACCCTGGAATAGAGTCAGGCTAGGGTAGGAGAATGAGGACATTGGGGAAGGGAGTATGGGGGTGGGGGGGTCTTGGATCTCAACCCATATGTTCCTCATATATTCCTGGGTAGGAGTGAGGGCAGGTCATTTCAGCCTGTATATTGAGGGGCCTGAGGTCAAAGCCCTGTTGGTGGTGGCCTTCTTAGAAGAGGAGGCAGTCAAGAAACAGACCTGGAGGTGAGAGAGTGGTATCTCTTCTTGTCTGACTAGTTAGACAGGGGAAAGCCTCCTGGGAAGGACATGGTTGAGGTGGTAATTGTGGTGAGCAGCAAGGTTGCCACTCTTGTTGGATAAGAGTGCAGATTTCCTCTTTATACACTAGTATGAAAAGGGCAGTGAAAGGATGAGGAGTGCAGCACTGCCAATTGTGACACTGAGTGTGATAGTTTTTTGGTTTTGATTGTTTTCTTTGGGCATGTGTCAGTGCTTCTTTTATGGCTAGCATAGAAGGAGCAGTAGAAAATCTTTTGACTAATGTTAGGATCCTGTCCTAGCATGTGATCTTGGAATATTGAGTCACTCTTGGGCTGTCTTGCATTCAGACAATCACCCATAACTAGAGGACTGCTAGTCTTTAGAAGAGTGCAGTAGAAGGTGTATGAATTAAGTTTAGTCAAAAGATAGAGACTATGTACAAAACTGCTCTACTTTATATACTGAAAGTACAGTGCTATAAATAGATGAAATGGGGGGTACATGTGTAAGACTAGAGAGAGTCAGATGACCATAGTCCAGTAACAGCAAGGCTATTTGGAATAAGTGAGGTATTTGCAGACCAATAAGACTAGGAGAGTGAGAATGGATGATATGTGTGAGCATTCTGATGTGGAATTGATAAGATAATAGAAAAATTGTAATAGTTTTTGTAATGCTTCCTTCTTGAACCATTCATTTGTTTTTAGAATTGTGCAGGGTTATCAAATTGTGTGCTGCAAATTGGCTCTTTTCAGGTTGTCAGAGGCTGATGACATGCCTGTTCCCAACAACTTTTCTATGGTATATAGTTTAATGTGAGCAGCATTTGGAACTTCAACAGAAGACTTGAACTCTGATTCTCCTGACTCTCCCTCTGAACCACCATGCTAGTTGACATTCCTGAAAGGCTATTGTCTCTGCTCAATTTCCAGAGCAAATGGAGCATTGTGACTACTAGGAGACATGCTATCTGCCAGAAGATAAAGTTTCAAGCAGTTCCAGGCATGAGCAGTTGGGTGATTATGGTGAAAAGGACAAATATTAAATGTTCCTAGGCAGTGTTGAAGGAAAGAATCTGTCATACACCATCATGATGTGAGTACTCATAAATGAGAAGCTATCTTTTGTAAAAGTCTAATTCTATGATAGTTCTTTCTACATCAGATCATCCAACAATCAGGGTGTTGGGATTTGAGACTTGAGCTGAGATGATGGCAATCCAGCATTATGCCAAACTTGCTGATTAAAAGAGAAATATTAGGAAACTTGTAGAAGATTCTAGTACATTAGCATTTAGTATATAAGTAGGTACAGTAGTGTATATCTGCATGCATTTGCAGAGCTTAGCCAAGCACAATACTATTGACCTGACACTGCACATGTACTAACTGGGAACAAACTGATCTATTCATCCCCTGTTTTTCACAACACAGGGATTGACCAGCAATAATCCACTGTCAATCCTCAAAATTTCTCTGTTTATATAGTCTGACACAGCCAAGTAGACTGCCATCATTTTCATCTTCACCTCACTAAAGACTGAAATCAGTATTTGATTTCATACAAACACTTGCCACACTACTGATGTTGATGACACTGGATGTGTCTTAGGGGTGGGACCATGCTCCTTTGATGAGTAGGGATTGGAAAGTGCATATAATGAAGAATGGGATGATTGTATTGAGTGCAAATATATCTACCCAGTCCTGCACTGTTTTGGGTTCAAAAGGATCCTCTGCCATGTATTTCTTTACAATGAAGTCTGGGTCATGAAGGGAAGCTGTGAATCTAGCACTACAAAGACATTAGCATATGTATGACTGGGAGCACCATGGATGAACTTGTTGACAAGGATATCAAGCTTGCCATTGATTCCATCAATGTGTTTCACCCTGGCCTCAATGCTCTCTTCATCTGTGATATCCATCTGGATTCTGCAGGTATATCAGAAACAAATATCATAAGAAGATATTAGCTGCTTATGGGATGATGGATCCTGGGATGCCTGTAACTGATACTGCAGCCTGCTCTAGCACATCCAGCTTATGCCCAGTGATGTATACTTTTGTTCCATTTTGTTGTGAAAAATAGGGGATGAATAGATCAGTTCATTCTCAGATAGTACATGCACAGTGTCAGGCCAATAGTATTGTGCTTGGCTGAGCTCTGCAAATGCATGCAGATGTACACTACTGTACCTACTTATATACGAAATGCTAATGTACTAGAATCTTCTACAAGTTTCCTAATATTTCTCTCTTAATCAGCAAGTTCGGTGATGTGCTTGGTAATGGCGAGTGACAAAAGGATTAGGGAATGGCAATGAACACCAATCACACTAAACTTCTTACTACTCTACACTTAATCACCAATATTGAATTCGGGCGGTTTCGAGTACGATGGAAGCACTCTGCAGACTTCAATAATCAAGTACAATTGTCTTAAAGACATTTTATTCATTACTAGTGAGTTTATACAAAGTACTACTCTTACTAGTGGGGTGGGTAAGACAGAATTGGATAAGAGTGACTTGGTTTGAGCTACTGCACTCGTTCTGACTGAAACTGCTTCAGGCTGGTGGGGCTCTTGGCCCTATACTGCTTCCTACAAGTGATAAACACTTGACCAGTCGCACTCTTGGCTGACTAGTGGTGCTCTTGGCCTAAGAATAAACTGATGGCACTCTTGGCCCTATACTGCTTCCTACAAGTGATAAACACTTGACTAGCCACACTCTTGGCTAACTAGTGGCACTCTTGGCCTAAGAATAAACTATAACTCCGAGAACTTTGCTTGAACTGACTTCAAAACACTCCGGACCTTTGCAGGACACAACAGTGACTCTAATGGACTTCAATTCAATGTAATTCTATGGGTGACTTAGCGACTATTAATCACTTTGTCGAGGTCAAGCACAAAAGCCTTTAATTGGGGACACCAGTTACTACCAGTGAGGGCTCAACTGCAGGGATGGCTTGCCTGCTTTGCACAAGTGCCCATCCCACTACTTATATACTACTGAGGCAAAACTATAAATATCATCTGGGTATAGGGTATATTGGTAAGGATTTCTTGGCTAGTCACGAATAATGGTGAATAATCATACAATAGTCAGTCTAGTCTGTTTTCTTTTCAAATATTCGGTCTAGAGACTCCACAGTTGGTCTTTCCGCACCCTTGGCACAACTACATGCCCTAGTAACGCGGTTATATGGATATCCGGATATTGGTGCCTGTAACAGCTATCCAATCATGATCGAGGGTGCAGTCCGGCTCCACTAGCATCGATCATAAGAGATCTATATCAAAATAGTCGGATCCGGGCTCAAGGTTAATCCATTCCTAATTTATTTCTAAGTCCTGTTTCAAGATTGCCATGTGACTAGTTATCCTGACTTAGGCGTTTATGCCCAGTCTGGGCTGCTAGTGACAGAACTTGACGAGATCTGTGTACTCTGCTCCTGGTTTTGGTGTGCTAGTAGCATCCTTTGTTTGCTAGTGGCTGTATTTCACTTAGTCCTGCTAGCATTCGAGTTACTAGTCTGGCTGGCTGGTAGATTTAACCCACTAATGGTGTTGCATCTAAGTCCTGGCTCTACCAGTTGCTTACTGCTTTTAACTATCAGCTTGAAGCCTCAGCTATAGTCCTCTATGTATCACTAGTATAGGATAGATGTGCAATAGTATTGTTACAAAATTGCAAAATCTAGGTGTGAATGCATAGACGGCATATCACCGGTCCACCCCCTCATCCTCCAACCCCCACCCTCTGCCAGCAGCACTGGCACATATGATCCCACTCTCCCTCCCTGGACAGCAATGATGGGTCCTATCAAGGACCCCAAAACCCAGATGATCCTGCCATGGATTGCACCCACCTCTATGGCCCGAGGAAGGAGAGTCAATCTCTCTCTCCTCCCTCCCTATTATTGAAATCTCTGATAGCGAGTCTGACAGGGAGTACGATGCCCTGACCGCAGCCCCTCCCCATGCTCCTGACAATCCCTTCAACCCAAATGGGGGGGATTTCATCTGGCCCAACCTCTCCGAGGTTGACCAAAGGCTTTTCGGTCTCTTCCGGACCACCACATGGGAAGTTTGACAAAGAGATGTCAAAGCCTGAGATCTCTGAGATGAGCCCAGAATTGAGATGGATGAGTGGCTGGCCCTCAACCAAGGGGACCCCATTCAAGTCCCAATTCATGGCCCCAGTTGGGCCAACATCGTCAATGCCTGGATTTGCGTGAACCATGACTGGAGCATATTCCGCTCCTCTGCAGGGGATTTATTTCCAGGGCTTCAGCCCCGAGATCCAGATGAGCAGCGGGAACTGGAGAGAACCCTCCAGCACTTATGGAGGCTGGAGGTGGTCAGAGAGGAGTGATTGGGGGCAAAGGGCCCCATATGATACATTAACCTACAATACAGGTTATTATGGTGGGCTAGACTACCACCAGCCCCAATACAAAATACATCCAGATCATCCACTGGATACCCCGGTTGCACACCCCCGACCACTTCCTGACTCACCCCCACATCATCGGGCACATTACCAAGGATACCACCCCTATCAGGGTGGTAGTCTTCTCTTCGCAGGGGTGGGAGAAGACATGGAAGCAGAAGGAGTCCCTGCAGGAAATGCCACTGCAGGGGCATCAAGAACCTCTGCCATGGCAGAAGAAATCCATCAGCAGATGAAAACCGCACTGATGGAGAAGGAATGGCACATCATGGAGATGCATGAAGAGCTCAACAGGGAGGAGTCCACCCACAAAATGATGACGGTGATATGCCGTCTATGCATTCACACCTAGATTTTGCAATTTTGTAACAATACTATTGCACATCTATCCTATACTAGTGATACATAGAGGACTATAGCTGAGGCTTCGAGCTGATAGTTAAAAGCAGTAAGCAACTGGTAGAGCCAGGACTTAGATGCAACACCATTAGTGGGTTAAATCTACCAGCCGGCCAGACTAGTAACTCGAATGCTAGCAGGACTAAGTGAAATACAGCCACTAGCAAACGAAGGATGCTACTAGCACACCAAAACCAGGAGCAGAGTACACAGATCTCATCAAGTTCTGTCACTAGCAGCCCAGACTGGGCATAAACGCCTAAGTCAGGATAACTAGTCACATGGCAATCTTGAAACAGGACTTAGAAATAAATTAGGAATGGATTAACCTTGAGCCCGGATCCGACTATTTTGATATAGATCTCTTATGATCGATGCTAGTGGAGCCGGACTGCACCCTCGATCATGATCGGATAGCTGTTACAGGCACCAATATCTGGATATCCATATAACCGCGTTACTAGGGCATGTAGTTGTGCCAAGGGTGCGGAAAGACCAACTGTGGAGTCTCTAGACCGAATATTTGAAAAGAAAACAGACTAGACTGACTATTGTATGATTATTCACCATTATTCGTGACTAGCCAAGAAATCCTTATCATGATATAGATCTCTTATGATCGATGCTAGTGGAGCCGGACTGCACCCTCGATCATGATCAGATAGCTGTTACAGGCACCAATATCCGGATATCCATATAACCGCGTTACTAGGGCATGTAGTTGTGCCAAGGGTGCGGAAAGACCAACTGTGGAGTCTCTAGACCGAATATTTGAAAAGAAAACAGACTAGACCGACTATTGTGTGATTATTCACCATTATTCGTGACTAGCCAAGAAATCCTTACCAATATACCCTATACCCAGATAATATTTATAGTTTTGCCTCAGTAGTATATAAGTAGTGGGATGGGTGCTCGTGCAAAGCAGGCAAGCCATCCCCGCAGTTGAGCCCTCACTGGTAGTAACTGGTGTCCCCAATTAAAGGCTTTTGTGCTTGACCTCGACAAAGTGATTAATAGTCGCTAAGTCACCCATAGAATTGCATTGAATTGAAGTCCATTAGAGTCACTGTTGTGTCCTGCAAAGGTCCGGAGTGTTTTGAAGTTAGTTCAAGCAAAGTTCTCGGAGTTATAGTTTATTCTTAGGCCAAGAGTGCCACTAGTTAGCCAAGAGTGCGGCTAGTCAAGTGTTTATCACTTGTAGGAAGCAGTATAGGGCCAAGAGTGCCATCAGTTTATTCTTAGGCCAAGAGCACCACTAGTCAGCCAAGAGTGCGACTGGTCAAGTGTTTATCACTTGTAGGAAGCAGCATAGGGCCAAGAGCGCCACCAGCCTGAAGCCGTTTCAGTCAGAACGAGCGCAGTAGCTCAAACCAAGTCACTCTTATCTAATTGTGTCTTACCCACCCCACTAGTACGAGTAGTACTTTGTATAAACTCACTAGTAACGAATAAAACGTCTTAAAGACAATTGTACTTGATTATTGAAGTCTGCAGAGTGCTTCCATTGTACTCGAAACCGCCCGAATTCAATATTGGTGATTAAGTGTAGAGTAGTAAGAAGTTTAGTGTGATTGGTGTTCATTGCCATTCCCTAATTCTTTTGTCACTCGCCGTTACCAAGCACATCAACAGACTATCTCTGGGATCAAGAGAAGGGGAGAGAGCCCGAGAGGGGTAGACTATCGGGGGAGCCACCAAGAGGCTACCTGGGTCCAAGGCCAGATTGATACTCGATCCCAAGACTGCCCCCCAGCAAGGGTCCTCCTGACCCTATCCCCAATCCCATCAGAAATGCCGCCTCTGATACCCCCTATCTGGGCATTAAGCCAACTCTCATCAAAGTCCCCGCCCCATTCAAGAGGGACCATGATGATATCAAATGCTTCATAGACAATTGCATTGCCTATTTCAAAGTGTTTCAACACTATTTCCAGGTGCCATCGCACCTAGTACTATTCGCGACATCCCACTTCAAGGGCGCCACCAAGGACTGGTGGGTCTACAAGAGACCCAAATATTGGGTTGGTGATGCCTATGATGGCACCACTGCCCACTTCAGATACCCCAACTGGGCCGACTTCATCGACCTAGTCACATGACAATTTCGGGATCCTGCCATCAAGGAGATCTATGAAAAGCACATGTTCAACTTGTGCATGGGAGCACAGCCCACCTCTCATTATTTCCAGAAGCTTGAGGAAGAAGCCAAGCTAGTGGGCCAAAGGACCGATGAAGCCGAATGCAGCGCAATGGTGAAGGTGGTTAGACTGGGAGTACCCAGTTCTTACACAACCTTCATCTCAAACATGGGCATGAATATTCCACACTTATATCCAGAGTGGAAGGAGCACATCCTCCAGATGTATGAAGAGAGACAGTGGAAGTGGGTCTTTGACCAGACCACCAGTACACCTCGGGATGGCCAGAAGCAGGGCCCGCATCCCCAACAACAGCAGCCCAGCAGCAAGAACACCGCTGGGGCGACAAGTTCCTCAGCTCCAAAGCTGACTGCGAGCAGTGGGATGAGTCGTGATGCTGGAATGGGTAAGTGGATGACATATGGAGGGGCGGGGAAGCCCATGGACCTAGACCAGCAATGAGCCAAGGGGTGCTGCTTCAGGTGCAATGAGAAAGGACACCTGAGCAGAAACTGCTCTATGAAAGAGAAGAATGTTGTGCAATACGTGGGGCCCACTGATGCAGTGGTGCCGAGCACCTCCAAGGTTGAGGAGGTAAAAGACTAGGTCAACAAGGGTTTGATTCTCCTTGCTTGACCAAGTCTGAAGGTGAGTCCTCAGTTTCCATGGGTCAGACTGACTATTATAATCATAGACAATTACAAACAAATACAAATATATATCCTATGACTTTGCAGACCCTGAAGCTGAAGATGAAACAAGAATCAACAAACAAAAACAGGTATATCATTCTTCTGGAAGATGCTGACACAAGTATCTGTAGTGACAATTCCCGAGCCTCTGACAAACTGGGGCACGACTTGCCAGATGGTGCTGGTGCCATGACAAAGTCCAATGAGCAGAGCTCACCGATGATATGCCGTCTACGCATTCACACCTAGATTTTGCGATTTTGTAACAATACTATTGCACATCTATCCTGTACTAGTGATACATAGAGGACTATAGCTGAGGCTTTGAGCTGATAGTTAAAAGCAGTAAGCAACTGGTAGAGCCAGGACTTAGATGCAACACCATTAGTGGGTTAAATCTACCAGCTGGCCAGACTAGTAACTCAAATGCTAGCAGGACTAAGTGAAATACAGCCACTAGCAAACGAAGGATGCTACTAGCACACCAAAACCAGGAGCAGAGTACACAGATCTCATCAAGTTCTGTCACTAGCAGCCCAGACTGGGCATAAACACCTAAGTCAGGATAACTAGTCACATGGCAATCTTGAAACAGGACTTAGAAATAAATTAGGAATGGATTAACCTTGAGCCCAGATCGGACTATTTCGATATAGATCTCTTATGATCAATGCTAGTGGAGCTGGACTGCACCCTCAATCATGATCGGATAGCTGTTACAGGCACCAATATCCGGATATCCATATAACCACGTTACTAGGGCATGTAGTTGTGCCAAGGGTGCGGAAAGACCAACTGTGGAGTCTCTAGACCGAATATTTGAAAAGAAAACAGACTAGACTGACTATTGTATGATTATTCACTATTATTGTGACTAGCCAAGAAATCCTTACCAATATACCCTATACCCAGATGATATTTATAGTTTTGCCTCAGTAGTATATAAGTAGTGGGATGGGCACTTGTGCAAAGCAGGCAAGCCATCCCTGCAGTTGAGCCCTCACTGGTAGTAACTGGTGTCCCCAATTAAAGGCTTTTGTGCTTAACCTCGACAAAGTGATTAATAGTCGCTAAGTCACCCATAGAATTGCATTGAATTGAAGTCCATTAGAGTCACTGTTGTGTCCTGCAAAGGTCCGGAGTGTTTTGAAGTTAGTTCAAGCAAAGTTCTCGGAGTTATAGTTTATTCTTAGGCCAAGAGTGCCACTAGTTAGCCAAAAGTGCGGCTAGTCAAGTGTTTATCACTTGTAGGAAGCAGTATAGGGCCAAGAGTGCCATCAGTCTGAAGCAGTTTCAGTCAGAACAAGTGCAGTAGCTCAAACCAAGTCACTCTTATCCAATTGTGTCTTACCCACCCCACTAGTATGAGTAGTACTTTGTATAAACTCACTAGTAATGAATAGAACATCTTTAAGACAATTGTACTTGATTATTGAAGTCTGCAGAGTGCTTCCATTGTACTTGAAACTGCCAGAATTCAATATTGGTGATTAAGTGTAGAGTAGTAAGAAGTTTAGTGTGATTGGTGTTCATTGCTATTCCCTAATTCTTTTGTCACTCGCTGTAACCAAGCACATCATCTGGAGCCCACCGCGAGGGGGGTTTCAGACTTGATCATCTTGTTGAATAAAAGACACTTATTTGACACTAGTCTTGTTAAATAAACTACTGTTCAAACCTAGTAGCTTGTATGCAATCTGTCTAACCAAGCCTCAGCGAAAGCGAAGGGCAAAGCTAGAACTACAGAGCCCGCATGAGCATCGTCTTCAAGGCTAGCACCTAATAGTGCTACCTCGATACCAAGAGGAAGATCAACAGCCAATTCACGAGCTGCTGGTGTTGGATCTCCATCTAACTATGACTTGTTAAAGCAGAAATGAAGTGCAACTGCACCGCCCAATAGCTCACAAGCTAGGACAGCGCAGCGAATCAACACGAACTTAACAGTTCAACAGACTAGACCCATCACACCACGCCTAAGGCCAAGAACTTCCTTCCCTAGTGAAGATAGAATATCACTAGTACCTGGACAAACAAACTCACAGTCCATTCAAACCGTTAGTAGACCGTCCATGTCAACTAACAACCAAAAGATGCCTAGACCAATGTCTAGGGACGTGCCCAAGTTTGATAGTGAAGGACCAGAGAACTTGCATCATTTCCTTGGGCAAATGGAGGATTTATTCTCTGACTACAGCATCACCGACGACGACGAGAAGAAGAAGAAGCTAGTAAGGTATATGGATGCATGTACCGAAGAAGAATGGCAAACCCTAGAGGAGTATGATAGTGGCACCTTCGATGAATTCAAGGAAGCTATCTTGAAAAACTATCCAGAGGCGGCAGACGCAGAGACAGGCACTTGGGAGAGGCTCACGCATATATCGTGAAAGTTCTCAAACCTTGGGGCTGACGAGCACGAGTCATATCTGAAGTTCAAGCATAGATTCTTGACCGAAGCAAAGAAGCTGCAGAAACCTCCGGTGCTAGTCACGAATCGAGAACTAGTGGAGAAATTCACTGAGTCGTTGTCTCCTGTGTTTAGAGAAAACATCGCATTGTGATTGAGTATCAAGCATGGATTCAAAAGCATGACAAGTGCACCTGCTGTTGCTGCTGGTGTCAGTAGTTCTGCTGCACCTGTTGCTGCAAGACCCATGAAAAGATGGGAAGATATGCACACCCTCGATGAGGTTGTTGCTGAAGCTGATGATATTGCTCTCAACAGCTCCACTAGTTACCTTCTGTTGGCGACTAGTGGAAGTATATCATCTACTGGAGCCACTAGTGGTTCTGGATTCAAGGCAGAATTTGAAGAAGTAAAGCAGCAAGTAGCTACTTTACTCGATCACATTGACGTGAGTGAGAAACAGGCAAAGGAGCGCCAAGAACAAATATTGAAAGCCTTTCAACAAGGTGGAAATAATAGCTCCTTGCCAAGGCAATCATGACCACAGAATGAACACCCGGGAGCAGGCCCTTCTGACAACTGCTGGTATGACTGGAAACCTGGGCACTACATAAGAGATTGCCAGAATGTCCAGAAGCACTTAGCAGAAGGATTGTTGAAGTTTGTCGACCGCAAGTTCATGATGGCCAATGGTAATCCAATCCCATGCGAACCAGCACACCTCTGTCCAATGGATCAAATGCTAGCAATGTTGAATAAGAAGCAAGAACAGATGTTCTGGGAGGATGTCAGTGGGCCAGCTGGAATATTTAATGTCAGCCTACCTGATAACACTTCTTTGTATGCCAATAGGCCACAAGACACTAGGGATGAAGTGATCGATAGACTTTGTCAAGACCTGCAGTATTGGCAGACTAGCACTCATGTTTCAACGCCTGTTCAATCTACTGTTCAGCCTCAGTTGTTACAAACACCTGTTCTATCTATGAGTAGTCAAACATTGAATCAATCATTTGATCCTAATGTTTTCTTGAATCAAATGAAGTCGCTATTCAACCAGGCCAGTAGTCAGACTGTGGCTAGTGACCAAAATTTTGATAGTCAGTATGTTGCCACGCATGCTAGCAGTGGTGAGTCTTCCCAACAGGGTTTCGAAAGGGTCTGATGAAGGCTACGGGGAAGAATACATCAATCCATATGACTATTCCCCATAAACAGCCGGAGGACCATTTTAAAAACAGACCCAAGGGAACTGAACCAAAGAAATATGCAAAGAAAGTGGTTGAACCAGTGTCTAATGAATATAATGAATATAATAAAGAAGAACCTGCACCATGAGTACCCACTAGTAAGACGGTTGTAGTGGAAATACCTACCATTAAACCCACTAGTAAGAAACCGGTGACAGTAGAAGATGCTAGCAGTGATGAGGATGAGGCCCCACATTGAGAACTGCCATTTAGAAAAGTTCCGAGTGTAAGTTTTGCACCCTTCCCATCAGATAGCACAAACAAAAAGAAAAACCAAGTGGGATTCGAGGAATCCAAGACACCAGCATATAAACATATGGCACCCATCCATAAGGAGGGTAGAGTGCAGGATGTCGCATCTAAAGTATTAAAAATGCCTATAGTCTTGAATGCAGAAGAGCTCATGGACCTGTCTGAGCCTCTAAGAAAAGAAATTGCCAAATTAATGGCTAAGAAACGAATTTCGGCTCAGCCAGTAACAGAACAGATGTATAGTGTGGGGGAGACAGAACCCAAGTCTGACCCATTGCCATTTGACAAGTCTATTGATGAAGAAAACGCAGCTAATGAGGCCTTGTCCTTGAATGCAGATGCGATCGACATTTCTGATTTGCCATCTGCGACATTCATGGCAGCGCAATTCAGTATGGGTTTAATTCCCGCTGGGTCCTTGATTATGACCAACCCATATCTACAGTATCTCGATTCACTAGCACCAGGAGAAAAGCCTAAGCAGGTAATAGTTGCCAAAGACTCAGCTAGTCTTCGAGCTGTCTATCCTTTAATTAATGGTGCAGGTGAAGAAGAAAGTGTAGTTGATGGTGGCTCACAGATAGTATCGATGGCTAGTACCATTGCGACTAGGCTAGGAATAGCATGGGATCCTGACATAACTATTCATATGCAGAGTGCGAATGGTCAGCTTGAGAAAACCTTAGGACTAGCAAGGAATGTCCCATTCCTATTTAATGATATAACCATGTACTTGCAAGTACATATCATCACTAGTCCAGCATATAAAGTGCTACTAGGCCGACCGTTTGATGTTCTCACAGAAAGTGTTATTAGGAATCAAGCAGATGGTGGCCAGATTATTACCATCACTGATCCGAACACTAGTAGGAGGTGCACCATTCCAACCTTCTTGAGAGGGGCTCCTCCTAGATTAGCCAAAATGGCACCTAGAGCAGCTGAAGAGGGTTTTCAATTGAACTCAATGAATTGATGAACGATCAAGGAGAGTTAGCCCTGCAAATCATACAGACTAGTGATGGTAACTTGGAAATCGAAGCGTATATGAAACCAAAAGAAGGCGCTAGTTTCTCAGAAAAAGAACTACGTGACAACTTTCTTATGGCTTCGATGAGTTGTGAAGAAAAATTATGCCAAGATGAACAAGCCAAGGGACTATTAAACTCCTACTTCCAAGGAAAGGTAGTCCTTGAGGGCTACAAAGCACAATATCATGTGTATGAGCACATTAGCGATGGCTCTCAATTACGAGAAGATAATGAAATCCCAATTTATAATATACTAGTTGATAACTTGCATGCGAGGTCAAAGACTAGTAAGTCTAAGAAGAAAAAGACGACACTAGTCCCTGGTTTTGAACACCTTGGTGCACGCATGAAGAGCCCAGACTTTAAACCAGTCGCAGTGCTCGCTAGTAAGAAATATAAACCTGTAGCATTGAAGGTAAAGCCACTACTGGGTGACCTGCCAGAAAAATTCCGAATAGTGAGAGACATTAAGGATGATCCCCTCAAAGACATCCCACTATTGAGTACTAGTCCACCAGAATATGTACCTACAGCACGCTATACCCCAGAAAGAAAAGCTAAGATTGACAAGAATCACCCAGAAGGATTTCTATAGCCAGAAGAGTGCAAACTAATGCACCATTTCATGACTATCCAAGAACAGGCATTCACTTGGGATGATACTGAACGGGGGCATTTCCGAGAAGATTTCTTCCCACCAATAGATATTCCTGTAGTACCACACACTCCATGGGTATTGAAGAACATTCCCATCCCACCTGGGATCTATGAAGAAGTCTGTAGGATTATTAAATCCAAGATTGAAGCTGGTGTATATGAACCATCTAATTCTTCATATAGATCAAGGTGGTTCTGTGTTATTAAGAAAGATGGTAAAAGCCTTCGACTAGTACATAGTTTGGAGCCCCTCAACGCAGTAACTATTGCACATTCAGGAATTCCACCAGCCACAGATGAACTCTCAGAGCACTTTGCTGGACGAGCCTGTGGAGGATGTTTGGACTTGTATGTTGGATATGACGAGCATGACATAGCGGTTGGGTCTCGGGACTACACTACCTTCCAGACACCATTTGGTTCTATGTGACTAGTAAAGTTACTGATGGGTTGGATGAATTCTGTCCCAATATTCCATGAAGATGTGACGCATATCCTGAGAGAAGAAATCCCACATGTCACTCATCCCTATATTGATGATGTACCCATATGAGGACCAAAGACTCGCTATGAAACAGGGGAGGGGAATTTTGAGACTATTCCAGAGAACCCAGGGATTCATCGTTTTGTATGGGAACATATGCAGAACATGAATCGAGTGGTCCAACAGATGAAATATTGTGGAGGAACCTTTTCTGGACCTAAAACGTTCTTGTGTGTTGAAGAAATGATGGTGGTTGGTCATTTGTGTACGTATGAAGGTAGAAAAATTGAATCTGATAGGGCTGGAGTCATCAGTCATTGGGGCCCTTGCAAGCATCTCACTGATGTACGAGCCTTCTTAGGCACTTGTGGAGTCTGTCGAAAGTTTATAAAAGACTATTTGAAGATAGCAGAGCCACTAGTCAAGTTGACTCAGCTCAATATACCCTTTGAATGGGAGGATGAACAGCAACTAGCCATGGATAAGTTAAAAGAGGCGGTTGTGAATAGTCCAGCTATTCGACCAATTGACCTCACTAGTGAAGCAGAAGTAGGCCTATGCGTTGATACCTCATACAAGGCTGTTGGGTTCTACATCTATCAAGTTGATGAAAAAGATCCTACCAAGCACTACTATGTTCACTTTGGTTCGATCACAATGAATGAAAGAGAAGCACAGTTTTCACAGCCCAAACACGAACTGTATGGACTATTGCGAGCATTAAAAGCTTGTCAGTATTGGCTCATTGGGATTCGCAACTTAGTAGTTGAAACTGATGCACAATATATTAAGGGTATGCTAAGCAACCCTGGAATGGGACCAAATGCCACTATCAACTGTTGGATAGAGGACATATTGATGTTTCATTTCACCCTTCGGCATGTGAAAGGTAGTACTTTCCCCGCAGATGGACTATCAAGGCGTGACTCCCAACCTGGAGATGAAGTCCACCCTGACTTGGAGGACTATGAGCTTGAAGACCATGGCCCCTTGAAATTTGAAGTAGCAGAAGGGACTAGTACATGGCCAAAGGAACTTGAAGAATTTAAGAATGAAATTGATAGTCGAGGTGGCTATATGTATACGCTAGCCACGAGTATTGACGATTTTACTGTAGAATTGGATGATGCACACTCACACGAGCTAGAATCAAGAAATCTGTACTTTGCACAAGTGAAAACCGATGAAACTGTAGGCCAGTTCTTGAAGGCTACTCCACTAATTCCAGGTCTCGAACATAAGTTTGACCCTAACAAAAGGAAGGACTATCCAGAGAGGCAATGGACTAATAGTGGACTGGCACAAGATGAACGCTTACCACATGTCAGAACCTGGTTGAGAAACCTCAGGTACCATTCAGAGAGACTTAATGACAAGCAGTACTTGAATTTTAAGCAGTACTGTCGTAACTTCTTCCTAGACAAAGGGGGACAACTGTACAGGCGTAGTATTGAAGGGAACCATCGACTAGTGGTCGATAAAAGCCATCGAATGTATATGATGAGATCAGCACATGACTCATTAGGACATCAAGGTTTTTATGCAACTAAGTCACTATTGGAGCAGCGGTTTTGGTGGCCAGAGTTGGAACGAGATGTCAGTTGGTATGTCAAATCTTGTCATTTATGCCAAGTCAGACAGAAGACTATGCTCCGTATCCCACCTTCTGTCACTGAGACACCGTCACTATTCCAAAAAGTACACTGCGACACAATGGTTATGTCTCCAGCATCGAATAAGTGCAAATATATAGTTCATGCACGCGACTCACTATCGTCATGGCCAGAGGCAAGGGCTTTACAACATGAGAATGCTAAAGCTATTGCGATTTGGTTCTTTGAGGATGTGATATGCAGGTGGGGCTGTCCGTATGAAATAGTAACTGATAATGGCGGACCATGGGTTGCTGTTATACAATGGCTAGCAGACAAGTACAGCATTACTGGAATAAAGATCTCTCCTTACAATTCGCAAGTGAATGGAAAGATAGAAAGAGGCCATTGGGATATTCGTCAATCACTCTTTAAGGCAACTAGTGGCAATGCAAGGAAGTGGTTTTACTTCCTACCGCATGTATTGTGGGCTGACCGCATCACTATTAAACGTGGGATGGGTTGCTCACCATATTTTATGGCACTAGGTGCACATCCAATAGTACCGCTTGACATAGTTGAAGCTACCTGGCTAGTAAAACCCCCAAGTGGAATTTTGAGCACTGCAGACCTAATTGGTCTCCGTGCGAAAGCGCTAGCCAAGCATGCTCAACATGTAATGGCCATGAGACAGAGAGTCAGTAAGAATAAGCTTGATACAGTACTACGCTATGAACGTGAGCACAAGGCCACTATTGTGGACTATGACTTCAAACCAGGTCGACTAGTGCTTATGCGAAACACACGCGTTGAAGATAGTCTGGATAGCAAGATGGAGCCAAGGTACTTGGGGCCACTAGTCGTCATAAGAAGGACCAAAGGTGGTTCCTATGTCCTAGCAGAATTGGATGGATCACTGGTCGGTGGCGCAGTCGCTCAGTTTAGAGTAATCCCATACCATGCGAGGCATAGTATCAGCTTACCAAAGAAAATTCATGATTTAATTGATGTAAGTCCTCAAACTCTTAAAGAGTTGGTGGATAGTGACGAATCTGTCCCAACTGAATACCACTATCGGCCATTAGGCAAGAAACTGTATGGTGTAGACCAGATTAGACTGCAACAGAGCGACACTAGAAGATCTGATAGTGAAGATTCAGGTTCAGAAGCAGAGGGATACCCTCAGCCTGGTGACAATGATAGTGATAGTAGTGAAGAGAACGAAGTCCCCATCACTAGTCGACTTAGAAGCTCGAAAACTGCAGTCAACAACAGTCAAACACAATTGATATTGCTGGGTAATGACAGCATAAGCGAGATAAGACTATCTAGGCAGTTGATATTTGCAGTAATAACAGACTAGTAATGGAAAAACTGTATAGGCAGTGACTAGTAATGGTCAGCACGACTAGTGGCGAGTCTAAAACTATGATTGTATTAGCAGAATACCAACCAGTATTGAGAATAGAATGAGAAGAATAGAGTCCTATCAAAGAAGATCGGCACTGTTGCATGTGAACCTGAAAATCATCAAGTGAATTTGATGATCTCTGATGGCTAAGTGTCAGCTGGACTTGGTGATGAGAATGTGATCGAGAACTGTGACCTCAAAAGGAAGTAGTAAGGGTCCACTAGTGGGACGCACTGCTAAGTACAAAAGGGACTTAGGTGACTGGGGACAGTCACTATTTCAGTGCGGGGGAGATGATATGCCATCTATACATTCACACCTAGATTTTGCAATTTTGTAACAATACTATTGCACATCTATCCTGTACTAGTGATACATAGAGGACTATAGCTGAGGCTTTGAGCTGATAGTTAAAAGCAGTAAGCAACTGGTAGAGCCAGGACTTAGATGCAACACCATTAGTGGGTTAAATCTACCAGCTGGCCAGACTAGTAACTCAAATGCTAGCAGGACTAAGTGAAATACAGCCACTAGCAAACGAAGGATGCTACTAGCACACCAAAACCAGGAGCAGAGTACACAGATCTCATCAAGTTCTGTCACTAGCAGCCCAGACTGGGCATAAACGCCTAAGTCAGGATAACTAGTCACATGGCAATCTTGAAACAGGACTTAGAAATAAATTAGGAATGGATTAACCTTGAGCCCAGATCGGACTATTTCGATATAGATCTCTTATGATCAATGCTAGTGGAGCTGGACTGCACCCTCAATCATGATCGGATAGCTGTTACAGGCACCAATATCCGGATATCCATATAACCGCATTACTAGGGCATGTAGTTGTGCCAAGGGTGCGGAAAGACCAACTGTGGAGTCTCTAGACCGAATATTTGAAAAGAAAACAGACTAGACCGACTATTGTGTGATTATTCACCATTATTCGTGACTAGCCAAGAAATCCTTACCAATATACCCTATACCCAGATGATATTTATAGTTTTGCCTCAGTAGTATATAAGTAGTGGGATGGGCGCTCGTGCAAAGCAGGCAAGCCATCCCTGCAGTTGAGCCCTCACTGGTAGTAACTGGTGTCCCCAATTAAAGGCTTTTGTGCTTCATCTTGATGAAGTGATTAATAGTCGCTAAGTCACCCATAGAATTGCATTGAATTGAAGTCCATTAGAGTCACTGTTGTGTCCTGCAAAGGTCCGGAGTGTTTTGAAGTTAGTTCAAGCAAAGTTCTCGGAGTTATAGTTTATTCTTAGGCCAAGAGCGCCACTAGTCAGCCAAGAGTGCGACTGGTCAAGTGTTTATCACTTGTAGGAAGCAGTATAGGGCCAAGAGCGCCACCAGTCTGAAGCAGTTTCAGTCAGAACAAGCGCAGTAGCTCAAACCAAGTCACTCTTATCTAATTGTGTCTTACCCACCCCACTAGTACGAGTAGTACTTTGTATAAACTCACTAGTAATGAATAAAACGTCTTAAAGACAATTGTACTTGATTATTGAAGTCTGCAGGGTGCTTCCATCGTACTTGAAACCGCCTGAATTCAATATTGGTGATTAAGTGTAGAGTAGTAAGAGGTTTAGTGTGATTGGTGTTCATTGCCATTCCCTAATTCTTTTGTCACTCGCCGTAACCAAGCACATCAGCGTCTCTTATACAGGTGAGTCATTCCTCAGTGGTGGGCATTATTAATGCCCGGAAATGTTCAGGGGAAAGTACAATGACATCTTGATTGTCTTCTTTTCCCTGATTATGATCATCTCTTCTGCTGAGAAGATCAGCCTTCTTGTTAGCGATTCCTGCTTTATGTTGAAGGATAAAGTGGTATTCGGCTAATTCAGTTACCCAGCATGCTTGTCATCGATTAAGCTTCTGGGGTTTTCAGAAGTATTGAAGGTTCTGATGATCTGTCTAGATTTCAATGATTTCTTTGGCACCCATCAGGTAATGGTGCCATTCTTCTAGAGCTAACATGATTGCTAGTAGCTCTTTGTTGTAGATTTCGTAATTGTATTCGGTGATCATGAGTGCTTTTGACATGAAGGCTATGGGTCTCCACTTTCCATTCTGTTCTTGGCTTAGAACAGCTCCGATGGCACCATCACTAGCATCCGCTTCTACTTGGAATTTGCCTTCATCTGAGGGAATGGTTAGAACTACATTGGTAGACATCAACTTCTTGAGTTGAATGAATGCTTGTTCTTGTTCTGGTCCCCAAGTCCAGTCTACCTTTCCAGTTAACTGTGTGAGGGGATGTATGACCTTTGAATAGTCACAGATGAATTTCCTGTAGAAATTCATAAATCCTAAAAAGGATTGTAGCTCCTTTTTCTTGGTAGGAGTGGGCCATTCAGCAATTCCTGCCACCTTGACTGGGTCCATTTGGACCACATCTTTGCTAATGATGACTCCTAGATACTTGGTCTCGAGTACTTCGAATTCGCATTTCTCAGCCTTGAGAAATAGTTTGTTCTCTTGGAGTCATTGGAGAACTTGTTTGACAATTTCTCTATGTTCGGCCAAGGACTTGGTGAATATTAGAATATCATCGAGGTATATGGTTACTTTTCCTCCAGCAATCAAGTCTTTGAAAATGTTGTTCATCATCCACTGGAATGTGGCTGGTGAGTTAGTGAGGCTGAAGAACATTACTGTGGGTTCAAAGAGCCCTCGGTTAGTTCAGAATGCAGCTTTTTCTTCATCTCCATCTTTGATGTGTACATTGTTGTATCCCCATTGAACATCCAATTTGGAGAAATATCTAGCTCCGCGCAGCTTGTCAATAAGCTTGGAGATCAGAGGAAGAGGGTAACGATTTTTAATCATCATTTCATTCAGTTTGCGATAATCCTGAACAGGTCAGAGTAAGCCATCCTTCTTTTTGACAAAAAAGAAGGGAGAGGTGAAGGGGGATTTTGAGGGATGAATTTGTCCAGAGTCCAAGTTCTCATCGAGGAACTTGTCAAGTTGTTCTTGCTCATTTCAATTAAGCAGATAGACTTTACAGTCTAGAGTGGATTTCACATTGGGCATAAGCTCGATGGCATAGTCCCAAGTTTTTCATTTGGGGAGTTCATCAAAGCTTTCTTTTGAGAATAAATCTCTAAAGCTTTGATATTGAGGAGGCATGAGCTCCTCAAAGGTTTTATTGGGTTTTTCTACATTTGTGGCTCCCACTAATTCGTTTGCATGATGAACTGCCTGGAGAAGGATTTCTTCTTGCATGTTGACAGCAAGAATACTTTTGCCTTCTTCTAGCTCTTCATCCCATTGATCTTCTTCATCTGCGTCAGGGAGAGAGAAATAACTTTTTATGCAGCTGCATTGTCCAAATGTCATGGAACTTGTTTTCCAGTTGACAAGTGGATTATGGCATTTAAGCCAGTCATGACCCACATATACTGTTTTGGTGCCTAAGTTGGTGACCGCAAGGTCAATTTGTTTGCTGTGGTCTCTGATAGTCATTAGGAGTTCCACAAATTCAGTTACATCGCCTGCCTTGTTACAGGTTCCATCTGCATTATAGATGGGGATGGGGGATGCGGCTTTTTGGGTATCCAGCTGATGTTGCTGGACATATGTTCAGTTGATAGAGCTGCCTGTGCAGCCACTATCCAACAACACTCAGATTGTTAAATTCTTCTTTCCCATGCAGGGAGAGAGCTGGATATCCACCAAGAAGTCTCATCCTGAGCTCTTGGTTCCACAGATATACTGGATCAGTTCATGGAGTTTGTAGAGCACTTCTCGGTTTGAACTTTCTTTCAAGTTCCAGACCAAATCATCAGTGATCTCTCCTAGTCATTTGGGATGAACCCAAATGGAAAGGACTGCCTTGGCAGCAGCAGTGTCCTTAGCAGCATGGACTGCGCAAAGCATCCAATTGATTCCGAATGGTTTGCACCATATGTGATCAAGTTTTGGTACTTCCTTGTTAGGCAAGATTTCAGGTTTTGATACCCCCTTGTTAGGCAGGATGTTGGTTTGTGACTATTTGCCTTGCCATTGCAGGAAGGCCATGTCATCTTCATCATCAGGTATTTTGACGATGGTGGTTCTGCTGTGATGCCCCCTCTTTACTGCCTGGGCACTAGCAGATTGGTTAGCTCAGCCATTCATGTTCTTGTCAGCTGCCAAGGGCAAAGCAGGTTGGGAGTTACCATTTGACTCATTCTGCCCCCTTTTTACCACCTGGGTGCTAGCAGACGTCTTCTCGGAATCCACCAGTGATGGGAATTTGGCACCCAGCTTGTTACCATATCCCTGGTTGGTTTCCTCAGTTCTGCTAGCATCCTTGTTTTCATCAGCTTGGGTTGCTTTCGGAACCCAACCAATCCTGGAAGGGGATTGGGCTTGTCTTGAGGTATCCAAGGTGCCACTTGTACTATCCGATTCAGCAGAGTACTTTGTTTTTTCTCCCACCAGACCAGATAGTGTGTGGCCCCGATCCTGGCCTTGGTGAGAGGCTCTATTTTCCCCTGCCAACCCTGGTGAGGTTTCTGGGCTTGCCTCCCAACTCGTCGGGAGTACTGGTGATTTCGGACTTCTGGGAGGCCCAAAGGAGTCCCACCTACTATCTTCTGCCCATGATTGGTTACCCAATCGCGTATCCAGTGAGCTAAGCTTGGTGGACTTCGTGGTTGCACTAGTACTATCTGGTGCTTCCTCCGCCTCATCAGGGGTTTGGGATCCACTATAGATTACTGTGTCAGCTTCTTTTAGAAGTGTGACATACCTGTTCTTTGATTCTTCAGGGGTCTTCAGGTTTGGGTTCTGTGAAGTCATGTGTTTTGTATTTTTTGTAGGTAAATGTCTATTATAATTATTAGTCTGACCCATGGAAACCGAGGACTCACCTGTTGGGTTTTTGGTCAAGCAAGGGGAATCAAACCCTTGTTGACCTATTCTTTTGCCTCCTCGATTTTGGTCATAGGTGGCACCACTTCGTTAGTGGGCCCTACTGACCAAATGTCCCTCAAGTCTTTTCTCCTAGGACAGTCCTTTGACATATGACCTTTTTCATCACATCAGAAGCATCTACCCTCTGCATGTCTTCAATCAATGTCCATGGGCTTTCCTGCCCCTCTGTAAGTCATCCATTGGCCTGTTCCAGAATCCTGACTTGCTCCCATATTTGTACTTGGCTTTAGAGCTGAGGTACTTGTCATCTCAGCTGCTGGTTTGCTGCTGTGTTGTTATTGTTGGGGGCATGAGTCCTTCTTCTGCCCATCTCTGGGTGCACCAATGTTTTGGTCAAAGACCCATTTCCACTGCCTTTCCTCATACATCCTGAGGACGTGCTCCTTCTATTCCAGGTAAGTGCAGGGAATGTTAACACCCATGTTGGAAATGAATGTAGTATAGGATGATGGCACTCCTAATCGTATGGCCCTTACCATTGCACCATGTTCTGCTTCATCGTTTCTTCAGCCTGCTAGTTTGGCTTCTTCTTCCAACTTCTGGAAGAAGTGGGAAGCGGGCTGTGTTCTCATTCAGAGGTCATTCATTCACTTCTCATTCACTTCCTCGATCGCTGGGTCTTGGAATTGCCGTGAGATCATTTCCATGAAGTCTGGCCAATCCAGATAACAAAAGTGGGCAATGGTCCCATCATATGCATCCCCAACCCAGAACTCAGGTCTTTTGTATACCCACCAGTCTTTGGTGGCTCCCTCAAAGTGGGAAGTTGCAAACAGTACCAGGTGCGATAGCACCTGGAAATAGTGGCGGAAGACTTCGAAGTATGCAATGCAGTCTCCAATGAAGCATTCGATGTCATCATGGTCTCCTTTGAATGGGGAGGGAACTTTGATGACAATGGGTTTGATGCTCAAGTAAGGGGCATTGGTAGGGGCATTTCCAACAGGATTGGGGATTGGGTCAGGTGGGCCCTTGCCAGGGGGTGGTCTGGGGATTGAGAATCGATCTGATCTGGAGCCCAGGGGTGGGAATCCTTGTGGGAGTTCGGATGGTCTTCCCTGCTCTGGTTCTTTCCCCTTTTGGTTGTGGAGGAGACTGGCCATTAGGTTCTGGGCTGTCTTCTCCATTTTGAGTTCCTTGCATAGTATGGCAACTTGCTTCTGTTTGGTGATTAGCTTGGCTTGGGCCCTTTGCTGAGCTTCTTCTGCAGTTTCTGCGGCGTTTGATCCTTCAGGGGCATTGTCTGCTTCCATGTCTTCTCCTGCCCCTGCGAAGAGAATACTATCACCCTTATTAGGGTGGTATCCTTGTTGACATACCTGATAGTGTGGTGGCAAATCAGGTAATGGCTCTGGTCTTCCAACTGGGGTATCTGGTGGGTAGTCCGGAATTTGTTCATATTGGGGCTGGTGGTGTACCAGCCCGCCATAGTATCCTGTATTGTAAGTAAAGGTATTATACATTGGCATCTCGCTCTAACTCGTCCTGTCTTCAGGTCTCCAGGACCCATAAGTGTCATAGGGAGCATTCCAGCTCCCTCTGTTCGTCAGCGTCTCAGGGCCATAGCCCAGGTAATAGATCTCCTGCAGCAGGGGAGTAAAGTTCACACCCTCAGTTTGCATGTATCTGGGCACGTATATTGGCCCCATGGTTGGGTTTCTGAATGGCATCACCTCGATTGAGGGCAAGCCACTTGTCCATGTCAGGTCTGGATTTGGTCCAGACCATTTGTGCTCCGATGTCTTGATGTCGAATTTCCCAGGCGGTGGACCTAAAGGGGCCAAATATTTCCCTGTCAATGTTAGCAAGGGCAGGCCAACTATAGTCACTTCTGTCACTGTTGAAGGGACTGTTGGGGGGGAACCAGGGACCGGAGGAAGAGGAGGAAGTGGACAGGAGTGAGGGCAGAGAGTGATCAGACTCATCAGAGAGTTCAATGATTGGTAGGGAGTGTGCTGAGTTGGGGTTTGATCCTCAGGGGTCGTCGGCTGTTCCTCGGGCCCAAGGCCCATATGGGTGGTTTTGGTCCTTGTCGTGACTGTTGGGGTCTCAGGGTCCATTATAGGACCCATCAGAGGAGAAGAAATCGGATCTGTGGCTTGCTGGGGGTGGGACAGGGGTTCAGGGACAAGGGAAGGAAAGTGGACGACCAGGGTATGGGGGTGGAGGTTTGTCCTCAACCCGTATGTGCCACATGTGTTCCTGGGCAGGAATATTGGTGGTGGTGGTGGGTCATTCCAACCTATAGGTATGGAGGAGGAGGGCGCGAGCATTGTGTTCATGACCCATCCTCGTGATAGATGCCAATAGCCTAGCATTGTTGTTGTGAATGAATCTATGTGGCCCTGGGGGGCTGACATCCTCATTGAAGTTTCTGGAGGACCCTGGAGTTGGGGGCCTCTCATTGCTTGACCCCTTGGAGGAGGGCGCGATGGTGAATCGGGCACAGGAGTGGATGAGTGGAGTCTCCACTCATTCTCCCAGTCTTGCAGGGGGTAACTCCCAGGGAGTGACATCTTCTGGGATTTGCAGGGTAGGGGGGTTTCATTGGTGATGAAGTCACTGGAGTCATAATAAATTTCATACTTCCTCTTCGTAGAGGAGCATGGTGAGAACAGTGAAGAAGATTAGAAGAATGGCGCTGCCAATTGCGATGCTGATAGAGATGGTGCGGGGATTTTGTCGATTTTTTTCATTGGTCATGAAGGACTTCTTTATGACTAGCATTAAAGAAGTGGGAGGTTAATCTTTTGACTAATGTTACGGCCCTGTCTAACACATGACTTGGGGTGTGACTTTGGTCTCTGAGCTGCTTTGCATTCGGGCAGTCACTCAGTGAGACTTTGGTCTAGCCTTTAGTGGAGGTGTAGTAGAAGGTATAAAGATGTAATTTAGTTGAAAGATAGAGTATAATGGTACAGTTTACTCTACTTATATACTATTAGGACAGTGTGTAATAACAGGTGAAACGGTTCAGTCCTGGTGGAAATGGAGTCATGGAGTCATGGTCCAGATGGATCATAGGACCAATAAGAGTGAAGTAGGGTAACACCCAGTGGGAACAAGGGTGGTAGTCAGTGTCTAGGTTGATATGGAGTGAGACCTAGTTGATTAGATAAGCTGAAGTCATGGATATAACATGGATAAGATAAGATAATGGAAAAATCGTAACAAGTCCCTTGACTATGACAGAGAAATCACACAGGAAAATGGAATCCTATACTATGATGGACAAATCTACATTCCCCAAAATGATCTCCTTCAAGGAGAGATTATCACCCACTGCCATGATCATATCATGGTAGGATATTCAGACATCACCAAAACCTCTAAGTTAATACTCCAAGAATATTGGTGGCCCAAGCTAAAAAAGGATGTCGAAATCTATGTTAAAGGATGTGAAACCTGTCAAAGGACCAAGAGTGACACCCAAGCCAAGGCTGCTCCTCTTCATTCAAACACAATCCTGACATCCCCTTGGACTCACATCTCTGTCAATATGATCACCAGATTACCAGAATCAGATAGTTATAATGCCCTTCTGATCATTGTAGATTGATTTTCCAAAGCAATCATCCCAGTGGCATGTCACAAAGAACTATCAGCAGAAGGATGGGCACAAATTCTTCCTGATCATGTCTATGCAAAGCATGGGATGCCGCAAGTTGTTATTTCAGACCAGGGACCCCAATTTATCTTGATATTTATGAAGGAACTATACCAGATGTTGAACATCATGCAAAATGCCTCTATGGCTTATCACCCTCAAATGGACAGACAGACAGAATGTGTCAACCAGGAGATTAAGAAATATCTTCAGATATTTATCAATCATTGACAAACTGACTAGAACGAATGGCTACCCCTCACAGAGTTCACACACAATAACCAGATACACTCAGCTATAGGAAAAAGCCCCTTCATGACTATGTATGGCCAAAATCCCCCAGTCATTTCAAACTCAACTTGAAAAACTCCTTTTGCTAATCTGACAGCCATGGAATTTACAGAAACTATGGCTGAGGTCCATAAGGAGATACATGATGCCTTGGAAAAGGTAGCTATGCAAATGAAGGCATAATATGATAAAAGAAAACAACTGATCACAGCTTATAAGTTAAAGCTACTGTCTCATTAGAAGATTCATCCCCATTTCAATGAGAAGTTGCTGACCCCTTATATTGCACCTTCATTTCTGAATGAACAACAACTGCTGCCTCCACCTCCAGATCTTATCGATGGTCAAGAAGAATATGAAGTTGAAGAGGTATTAGACTCATGCACCTGACAGGTTTGTGCCAAGAAAGGATAACCATCCAAGTTAGTCATGGACTACTTGGTCAAATAGAAAGGATGGACAAGGGAATACAATTTCTGGGTCCAGGACACTGAGATAGCTAATGCTAAGGAAGTGATTACAGAGTATAAAACAAACATTAACCAAGCCATACAAATCATAACCAAGGAAAAAGCAGTAACCCATATACTTGATCATGAATATGTGAAAAATAGCAATATCATATATCTCACTCAATAAAAAGGTAGACTCAAAAAATGGATTATTAATCCAGACAAAGATCTATGGAAAACCTTGATTGATCAGTACTGGACCAGTCAAGCCGAATCACAACTTGAAGCTCTAGAGGAAGAACCTTAGCAGTCAGGATGACTGCTTTAACAAGGGGGTAATATTATGATTTTTTCATCTTATCTTATCTTATCTTATCTGATTCCACATCTTATTGTGTTTCATCCCTAAAGCATCATTGTTTCCACTGACAACTCTTTATCCTATACTATTTCACCAGTTATAAACTGTCTTATTATGGTTGGACCATAGTCATACAATTCAACTCATTTCACATGGACATGCTATTGTTTCACCTAATAATAGTTGAACAATTCAGTATATAAGAAGAGTAGTTTTCATACTTACTCTCTATCTTTTGACTAAACTTAAACAATATACCATCTTCTTCACACATCCAAAGATCTAGCAGCTCTCATACCAAGAGTGATTGTCCAAATGCAAGACAGCCCACAAGTAGCTCCTGATCCCAAGATCATGTGTCAGGTCAGGTCCTAACAGATAATGTCTGAAAATTATTTTTCCAGTTTTCCAATTGATAATTGAGTTATGGTGCTTTAGCCAATCATGTCCCAGGTAGATTGATTTGGAATCCAAGTTGGTGACCACAAGGTCAATTCATTTGGTGTGTCTCTCAATGTTTATTCATAATTCAATGAATTAGGTGATATCCTCCACCTTGTTGTGGGTTCCATCTGCATTGTATACAGGGATGAGGGCAGTGGCTTTTTGGGTGTTCAGGCTGTGCTGGAGGATGTAGGATCAATTAATAAAACTACTAGTATAGCCACTGTCAAGTAGTGCTCTAGTAGTAAGGGTCTTCTTTCCTTTGCATGGGGTGAGGTGTACATCAACTATAAAGTTCTTGTCAGAACTTTTGATACCTCAGATATACTAGATGGGTTCTTGGAGTTCATAGAGATGCTCTCTAGCATTACTCCCTTCATTCTGTAAGTCCTTGATAAGTTTCTCAGTAATCTCATCAAGTCATTTGGGATGTACTCATATAGAGAGGGTGGCTTTAGTGGTGTCCATGGTTTTGGCTGTTTGAATGGCCCATAATATCCAGTTGACTCCAAATGGTCTATACCAAATATGGTTAAATACTCTCTTGTTAAAGCATATGTCAGATTCTAGTATCAGGGGTTTTCTTTCTTTTGTCTGCTGTTCCTTCCAATGAAGGAAAGCAGTGTCATCTTCTTCATTGGGTATCTCTATGATGGTAATCTTATGCTCTCTTTTTACTGCCTGGGTGCTAGCCTACTCTACCTGTTCTTTAGCTTTCTTGTCATCTAATAGGATGTTAGCACTCTTCAATGGGGTTTGAGAAACTAGATCATAGTTCTTGTAGGTGTTAGTCTTTATGGCAAAGGGTTGCTCAGAGCCAATGGGGTTGACCCAGATTATTAATGCCAACAATTCAGTCTTCTCCTTTTCCTTCAAGTCATATGATTCAGTCAGAGATCCTGGGTCAGTGACTTGGGAAGAGGCTGCTTTTGTAGTGTTGTCGGGAGTCCTTTTCAGTGTTCAGCCTTGGTAGGTGCTTGAAAGGTCCTCCACAGATCCTGGCAAAGCAGGACTTGACCCCTTAGGGGGTGCTGAGACTTTTGACTTCAGAGGCCTAAGAGCATCCTATCTATTTGTCTCTGTCCTGAGTATTGCTCATATTGTGGTGCCAGCACCACCTGGCATATCCCATATTTTGTCAGAGAGGCAGGATTTGGTGTATATCATAGTATCATCATACTTGGTTAGTGTGTGATACCAGTTTGTTGTTTTCAATTCTTTTGGTGCATTCAAGGTGTAAACAAAGTCATTTTTTTGAATGTGCATAAATACAGATTGTTCTACAGATAAATGAGACCATCTGGTAGGAATTGGGGACACACCAATAGGAGCCTTGGTTGCACAAGGGGAATCAAGCCCTTGGCAACCTACTCTTTTACTTTCTTTATCTTTGCATCACTCTTTTCTTCTTTCTTGGCAACCACCATTGACTGTATGTCCCTATACTCCTTCTTCTTCAGGCAATCCTTGGCCATATAATCCTTCTCATTGCACCAGAAGCATCTCCCCTCTGCCTTTCATTAATCAACCTCCATTAGCTGTCCTATGCTGCCATACATGGTCCACCTTCTGGTGGTCATATCCCTGCTGAGACTGGTATTGGTGGCTGGCTTACCAGCAGACAAAATTATTGCCCCAGCAGGTTGTTTACTGCTGGGGTGGGGTTGGAGTTGCTGGCCATTCTTCTTCTGGCCATCATAAGGTACTCCAGAGGTCTGATTGAAGACCCATTTCTGCTGTCATTCCTCATACATACTAAGGATTTGTTCCTTCCATTCTGTATATGAGTGAGGAATGTTAACACCCATATTGGAGATGAACATCATATAAAAGGAGAGAACCCCTATTTGTATGGCTTTCACCATTGCACCACATTTGTTCTCATCATTCCATTATCTAGCTAGCTTGGCTTTTTCTTCTGACTTCTGGAAGTAGTGGCTTGCTGGTTGCATACCCATATGGAAATCAAACATCTTCTTCTCATGAATCTCTTCTATTGTGGTATCTCAGAACTGTTGTGTGATGAGTTTGATGAAATCCTCCTAGTTTGGGTATTGGAAGTGCATGGTGGTTCCATCAAAACTTTCTCTGACCCAGTATTTGGGTCTCTTGTAAACCCACCAGTCTTTGGCAGATCCTTTGAAATGGAATGTTGCAAATAGAATCAGGTGGGATGGTAGCTAAAAGTAGTGTCAGAAGTCTTTGAAATAGGTGACACAGTCACCTATAAACTGCTCAAAGTCATCATGGTCACCTTTAAATAGATTCAGAGGTTGGACAAGGATGGGTTTGATACCTAGGTAGAGGGCCTCATTGGGCATGTTTCTGATGGGATTGGGGTATGGATCTAGAGAGGCTTGTCCAGGGGGAGACCATAGGATTGAGTATCAGTCTGGTCAAGAGAGTGGCACTTTTGGTGTTTCCCAGAGCCTTCTGCACTTTGGCTATTTTCCTTTATTTGGGAATTGCTATATTATGGCATGGAGATCTCATGTGTTTTTGGCCTCTTCTAGTTTCTGATGGATCTTTTTTATCCATTGCTCCTTTTGGGCCAGTTGTTCCTTGGCCAATTATAATCACTCTTCTGCAGTTGGTTGTAGGATTTTGATGGGAATTGAACTGGTTCTGGGCTCTTCTCCAGCCTCTGCAAATAGAAGGCTTCAACTCTGATAGAGGTAGAAGCCAGGCTGTAAGACTTGACTGATCAGTAGTGAGTCCAGGAGGGGTTGGGGTTGGTATCTTGGTGTATTGGGGGGATAGTTTTAGTATAACATATATTGGGGCTGAAATCTTTTCAGCCTAGCATAGTATCCTGTATTGTATATGAAATTTTTAAAATCCAGCCTCCCTCCTATTGAGATCTGGCTGGTCCCCCTTCCTTCAGGCTAATATCTAAAGGGAATGCTCCAATTCTTGCTATTCCTCCTCTGTTCTTGGATGTAATCCTGGTACCTGGTCTCCTACAGCTGGCAGATATAGCTCATGGTTTTGATTGGCATATATTCTGGCATGAATAGTGATGCCAGCCCCAGGGCCTCAAATTGGTTCCTCTCTATTGAGGGTGAGATACTCATCTATGTCTGGTTAAATGCCTGGCCAGGCAGTTCTGGCCTTGATGTCACTTCTTTGAAGCTCCCAGACTCACTTTAGAAGGGACTGAGAAGGGCTCAGTCAGTGTTTGTGAGCTCTGGCCACTCAAAATCTGGGCCCTCAGCATTGAGAGGAGTGGTCAGGGACAAAGAGTTGCTGGGGAGCTCAAGAAGAAGGAGAGAGAAAGAGGAGTTGCTATCCTCTTCTTCAGTTGGCCATGGGATTCACTCCTGAGTGGCAGCCTAGGATCCATATGGGTGTTTGGGATAGGGTATCTCCATCCTGGCATCATTTGTGTGTTATACCCTTGCATAAGTTGGATGGGCAGAGGTATATGAGAGAGATGAGTAGCTTGGAGTTCAGAATCTAATCTATAGATTCTACATATATTCCTCCATGATGGGGAGTCATTCTAACCTGTCATGTGATGGAGGCTGGCTGGGGATAGTAGTCTCTCTTCACATAGGGAACTTGTTGGATGACTGGGGGATCAACATGATTTGATGATGGGAGAGGACTTCTTTCTTAGAGGATGCCAAACTTGTGAGATCCACTCTTACAGGGGTTGGTCTTCTGGGTAAGACATAGTGAAGAGGGAATGTATTATGGCCCTGTCTAACACATGACTTGGAACATAAGCTTGGGTCTCTCTGAGCTGCCTTGTGTTTAAACAATCACTCAATAAGAGGCTTTAGCCTGGTCTTTAGTGTGTGCAATAGAAGATGTATGAATGTAATTTAGTTGAAAGATAGAGTACAATAATGAGTGCTACTCTACTTATATACTGAAAGTATGGGTTTTATTAATAGATGAAACAATTTGGTCCATGAGAAGATGGTATGGTTCAGGAGAGGATGGTATGGAGTCAGATGGATCATCGTCCAATGAGAGTGAATGAGGGTGACTGCTGGTGTGAAGTGGGATAGTTGTCAGTGAGTATGTTGATATAAACTGGAAACTGTGGCTGATTAGATAGGATGTGTCATGGATATGACTTGGATAAGATAAGATAATGGAAAAATCATAACATTACCCTCTTGTTAAAAGCAGTCATTCTGACTGCTAAAGCTCTTCTTCAGGGGCATTGAGTTGTGATTCAACTTGACTGATCCAGTACTGATCAATCAGGTTTTTCTATATATCTTCATCTAGATTAACAATCCATTTTGTATATCCATCTTTACATTGTGCAAAGTACATGATATCACCATTCTCAGAGTATTCATGGTCTAGTATCTTGACCACTACTTTGTTCTTGGTTGTGATTTTTGGAGTGTATAAGGTGCAGTTTATGTTAGCCTTGTATTCTTCAATCACTTCTGTGGTGTTCATCATCTCAGTTTCTCTGACCCAGGAGTTGTGTTCCCTGGTCCAGCCCTTCCATTTAACTAGGTAGTCTATGACTTCCTTGGATAGTTGTCCTCTTTTGGAGCATATGTGATAAGTATGTGAATCTAGTACTTCTTCGATTTTATATTCCTCTTGACCATCAATGAGGTCTGGAGAAGAAGGTGGCAGTTGTTGTTGATTTGAAAAAGAGGGTGCAGTATATGGTGTTAACAACTTCTTGTTGAATTGAGGGTGTATCTTCCAGTGAGGTGGCAGCTTTAGCTTATAAGCTGCCATTCCTGACTTTTCAACAATCTTAAATGGTCCTGTTCATTTGTCATCAAGTTTCTTCTTGGGTTGTGGAAGATGAAGATTGGCAGTATCGAGCCAGACCTTATCACTAATGTGATATTCACAAGGTGATTGCTTTCCTTTGTCATATTGTGCCTTCATTTGCACTGCTGCCTTTTCCAAAGCATCATGGACTTCTTTATGGTCTTTGGCCATGGTTTCAGTGAAGTTGACAACCACTGGATTCGCAAAACTGGTTTTTTGGATAGACTCAGGAATGAGTCTAGGATTTCATCTGTAGAGGATCATCAAGGGACTTTTCCCAGTGGCAGAATGAATCCGGTTATTGTGCACAAATTCAGCAAATGGTAACCATGTGACCTAATCAGTTTGTCGATGGTTGACAAAGATTCAAAGGTATTTCTCAACCTCCTGATTGACTCTTTCTGTCTGCCCATCAGTCTGAGGATGATATGCCATGGAAGCATTTTGAGTGATATTCAGCATTCTGTAAAGTTCCTTCATGAATGCTGATATGAACTGGGGTCCTCAATCTGAAATGACTACTTGCAGCATTCCATGTTTTGTGTAGATGTGGTTTTAAAGCATGAGAGCCCATCCTTTGGCCGATAACTCTTCATTATATGGGATCAGGATTATGTTCTTGGAGAACTGATCTACAATGACAAGTAAGGTGTCAAAGCCTTCTGATTCAGAGAGTCCAGTGACCATATCAACTGATATATGAGTCCAGGGAGTCTCCAGGATTGCATTAGGGTAAAGAGGAGCAGCTTTTGCCTGTGTGTCACTCTTTATTCTTTGGCAAGTTTCACATCCTTTAATATAGGATTTGACATCTTTTTTCATTTTCAGCCACCAGTATTCTCAGAGTATGAGTTCCTTGGTTTTGGAAATTCCTGGATGTCCAGCAGTAATATGATCATGATATTGTGAAATGATCTCACTGTGAAGTAAAGAGTTCTGGGGAATATAAATTCATCCATCATACCATAGGATTTTGTCCTCCTGTGTGATTCTCCATTTGTGGTTGAGGGATTTTTCTATCTCTTGGTCCCAATGACTCTTTTGTCGGGTTGTGTCTCTTATATGCATGATTCGTTCTTCAGTTGTGGGCAGTATTAATGCCCAAAAATGCTCAGGGGAAAGGACAGTTATATCTTGATTGTCTTTCTTTCCCTGATCATGATTGTCTTGGTGACTAAGAAGGTCCACCTTCTTGTTAGCAATCCCAGCTTTATGTTGAAGAATAAAGTGGTATTCAGCTAGTTCAGTGACCCACTGAGCTTGTTGGTGGTTCAGCTTCTGAGGTTTTTGGAAATATTGGAGATTTTGATAATCTGTCCAAATTTCGATGACTTCTTTGGCATCTATCAGGTAATGTCACCATTCTTCTAAGGCTAACATGATGGCCAGCAACTCTTTGTCATAGATCTCATAGTTGCATTTGGTGACCATCAGGGCTTTTGACATGAAGGCAACAGGCCTCTATTTACCATTCTGTTCTTGACTTAGGATAGCACCAATGGCTCCATCACTAGTGTCAGCTTCCACTCAGAATTTTCCCTCATTGGAAGGAATGGTTAGGACAATGTTTGTAGTCATCAACATTTTGAGTTGTAAGAACACTTGTTCCTGCTCTGATCCTCACATCCAGTCTACCTTCCCAGTTAACTGGGTAAGGGATCATATGATTTTTGAATAATCACGAATGAACTTGCAATAGAAATCTGTGAATCCTAAGAAGGATTGCAGTTTCTTCTTTTTTGTGGGAGTGGGCCATTCCATGATTCTGGTGACCTTAACAGAATCCATGCAGATAACATCTTTGCTGATGATGACTCCAAGGTATTTGGTTTCTAATACCTTGAACTTGCATTTCTTGGCTTTGAGGAACAACTTGTTTTCTCAGAGATGTTGGAGAACTTGTTGAACAATGATTCGGTGTTCAGACAAGGATTTGGTGAAAATAAGGATATCATTGAGGTAAATGGTAACTTTTTCTCCAGCGATTATGTCCTTAAAGATATTGTTCATTATCCACTGAAAAGTGGCTGGGGAATTTGTAAGGCTAAAGAACATGATCATTGGCTCAAAGAGTCCTCAGTTGGTTCTAAATGCAGCCTTTTCTTTGTCTCCATCTTGAATTCATACATTGTTATATCCCCATCAAACATCTAACTTAGAGAAGTATCTGGCTTCTCATAATTTGTCAATGAGTTCTGAGATTGATGGAAGTGGATAACGATTCTTGATTGTCATTTCATTCAACTTCCAGTAATCCTGAATGGGTCATAGAGAGCCATCTTTTTTCTTGACAAAGAAGAAAGGAGAGGCAAAAGGGGATTTGGAGGGATGAATACATCTAGAGTCAAGATTTTTGTCAAGGAACTTGTTGAGCTGTTCCTGTTCATTTTGGTTGAGTGGATAGACTTTACAGTCTAGCATGGATTTGGCATTGAGAGTTAGCTTAATGGCATGATTCCAAGTTTTTTGATCTAGTAATTCATCAAAGCTTTCTTTGGAGAATAAATCTCTAAAGCTTTGATACTGAGGAGGCACAAGCTCCTCAATTGTTTTCTTCAGTTTTTCTGCATTTGCAGCTGCCACTAATTCATTTGCATGATGTACTGCTTGAAGGAGGATTTTTTCTTGCATGTTCACTGCAAGAATAGTTTCTCCTTCTTCTAGCTCCTTGTCCCATTGGTCTTCTTCATCTGAATTGGGAAGGGTGAAGTAGTTTTTGATGCAATGACATCATTCAAATGTCATGGCTCCCATTTTCCAGTTGACCAATAGATTATGGTGTTTAAGCCAATTGTGTCCCAAGTATATCATCTTGGAACCCAAGTCTGTGACCACAAGGTCGATTCATTTAATGTGGTCTCCAATGGTCATTCGGAGTTCCATGAATTCAGTTACATTGCTAGCCTTATTATGGGTTCCATCAGCATTATAGACAGGGATGGGAGTGGCAGCTTTTCTGGTGTCCAACTGGTGTTGTTGGACATATGAATGGTTGATAGAACTGCTAGTGCAGCCACTATCTAACAATATGCAGGTTGTCAAGGTTTTCTTCCTGGTACAGGGAGTGAGTTGGATATCCACTAAGAAGTCCCTTCTGGAACTTTTGGTACTGCAGATATACCAAATCAGTTCATGAAGTTTGTAGAGCTGCTTGCACACAGTGCTCTCTTCAGTATTCAAGCTTTTGACAAGCTTATCAGTGATTTCTCCAAGGCACTTGAGATGAACCCAAGTGGAGAGAATAGCTTTGGTGACTGTCAAGTTCTTGGTACTTTGGATAGCATGTAGAATCCAGTCTACTCCAAATGGCTTGTACCACACATGATCGGGTGCCCCTATGATTGGTGGGACTTTGGGATTCAGTACCCTCTTGTTAGGTGGGATTTCAGGTATTGGGGTGTTAGCTTTGGACTGTTTTGCTTTCCATTGTAGGAAAGCCATGTTGTCCTCTTCATCGGGTACTTTGACAATGGTGGTTTTTCTGTTAAGGTGGCCCCTCTTTACTGCCTGGGCGCTAGCAGATTGGATGACCTGACCTTTCATGCCACTGTCAGTTGCCAGGGGCAAAGCAGGCCAGGAGTTACCATTTGACTCTTTACTTACCTGCCTCCTTTTTACCACCTGGGTGCTAGTAGATCCTCCCTGTTCTTTGGCTTGAGTTGCTTTTGAAACTTGGACAATCTCAGCAGGAGACTGACTTTGGCTTGAGGCATCTGAGGTGCTGCTACTACTTGTCTCAGTAGAATGCTTGGCCATAGTGCCTAGTGCAAATCTGGATGCAAGGTTGGGTCTGCACATTGTCAGCATTGCAGCCAGCTCCACCACAGGGTCACTCCCAGCTGAACCAAGTAGTGTGTGGCCTTGATCCTGGCCTTGGTGAGAGGCACTGTTCTGGTCCCCTGCTGACCCTGGCAAGGTTGTTGGACTTGTTCCCTGACTCATCAGAAACACTGGGCTTTTCAGACTTCTCAGAGGTCCAAGGATGTCTTGCCTACTGGGCCCTGCCCATGGTTTTACCCACGTATCCAGTGAGTTCTGCTGTGCAGGCTTGGTGGACTTCATGGCAGTGCCAGCACCATCCAGCAAATCCTGCACCTTGTCAGGGGCTCAGGATTCACTATAGATTACTGTGTCAGTTTCTTTCAGGAGTGTGATATACCTGTTTGTGTTTGATTCTTTGGTGTTCTTTGGCTTTGTTGTCTGTGATAAAGTTATATTTTTATTGTCCATATTGAAATATCTATTCATATAATAATCAGTCCAACCTGTGGAAGCCAAGGACTTACCAACTGAGGAATTGGTCAAGCAAGGGGAATTAAACCCTTGTTGACCTACTCTTTTACTTTCTTGACCTTGGCCATAGGTGGCACCACTTCATTAGTAGGCCCTACTGACCGAATGTCCTTGAACTCTTTTCTCTTAGGGCAGTCCTTGCTCATGTGACCCTTTTTATCACAACAGAAGCATCTGCCCTCTGCTTTTCATCTGTCAATCTCCATCGGCTTTCCTGATCCTTCATATGTCGTCCATTGGCCTGACACACCATCCCAACTTACCCTGACATTGCCAGTTGGCTTGGAGGCTGAGTAACTTGATACCCCAGCAGTGGCTTTACTGCTGGGATGTTGTTGTTATTGTTGTTGTTGTTGGGGATGGGAATCCTTCTTCTGCCTGTCTCTGGGTGCACCAGTGGTTTGGTTGAAGACCTATTTGCACTGTTGCTCTTCATACATACACAAAATTCATTCCTTCCACTCTGGGTATGAATGCAGAATATTGATGCCCATGTTGGATATGAAGGTTGTATAGGAGGAAGGTACTCCCAGATGTATGGCCTTCACCATGGCCTCATGCTCATTTTCATCAGTCTACCAAACTGCCAATTTTGCCTCCTCTTCCAACTTCTGGAAGTAATGGGAAGCCAGTTGCATTCCTATTTTGAGGTCAAACATCCTTTTTTCATGGACTTCCTCAATCGTGGGGTCTTGGAATTGACACGAGACCAGATCAATAAAGTCATCCCAGGCAGGGTAGTGGAAGTGGGCAGTGGTGCCATCATATGCATTGCCTACCCAGAATTCAGGTCTCTTGTAGACCCACCAGTCCTTGGTGGCCCCCTCAAAGTGGGAGATCATAAACAGAACCAGGTGTGATGGCACCTGGAAATAGTGCCTAAACACTTCAAAGTAAGCTATACAGTCACCTACAAAGTGTTCAATGTCATTGTGGTCCCCCTTGAATGGGAGGGAGGCCTTGATGAGGACCAGCTTGATCCCCAAGTATGGGGCATCATCAGGGGCATTCCTGACAGGATTGGGGATGGGGTCAGGAGGACCTCTCCCAGAGGGTGGTCTTGGGATCAAATATCAATCAGCCTATGGTCCAGGATATCCTCTGAGAGGCTCCATTAGCCTCCCACACTCCAGCTCCTTCCCTTTTTCATTCTTCCAAAGGTAGTCCACCATCCCCTCTTGGGCAGCTTCCTCCTTGGCAAGTTTGTCATGCATCTCTTAGATGCACTTTTTCTTCTTGGCTAACACATTCTTGACATGCTGCTGTAATTCCTCTGCAGATTTTGGCATGGAAGAAGATTCTGCAGAGGTGGGATCTGCAGGGACAGTGTTGGTTGACATGTCTTCTCTCATGCCTGCAAATAGAAGACTACCACCCTGATAGAGGTGATAACTGGATTGACATGCCTGATTTCAGGGTGGTGAATCAGGCAGGGGTTGTGGTCTTGCAACCAGAGTGTCAGGCAGGTAATTGGCCATATTCATATATTGGGGCTGGAAGTAGTCCAGCCTGTCATAGTGTTCATTATCATATCCTCCCCACCTAGAGTTGGATGTCAGATCCATTCTCCTCCCTTCTGGCATGTTCCTGACACCATAATTGTTGAAGAGAGTGTCCCAACTCTCTCTCCTCATCTGCTGTCCAATGTCATAAGTCAGGTGCCAGGTCTCTGGTGGTGGGACTATGAAGCTCCTGATTTCTATTTACTCAGATCCGGGCATGAATCATGGCATGAACACTGGGTCATTAGATGGGGTCACCCCTGTTAAGGGCTAACCACTCATTCATGTTTGGATGAGGTTCTGGCCAGTCCATTCTGGCCTTGATGTTGGCCCATCTGAGTTTCCAGGCAGCAGATATGTGGAGGCCAAGTATTTCCCTGTCAATCTCAGCAAGGGTTGGCCAGGTTCTATTGAGTCCATTGAGACTGAAGAGGCTGTTGGGGAAGAGGGGAGCAGCCTCAGCCACAGCATCAGAGCATCTGTCGGAGTCTGAGGAGACTTTAATGATGGGGAACAAAGATGAGGAGTCTGTTCTCCAAGAGTTGTCTTCTCATCCTCAGTGCCAGGGTCTGTAGAGATGGTTTTGGTCTATCTCTGGATTGTTAGACCACTTGGGGGAGGGGGATGGGGATCTAGGAGGTATTCTCCAGTTGTGGGGTCATAGGGTGGGGGTAGGGTTATTGGAGCAAGGGGGAAGGGAGTATGGGGGGGGGGGGTCTTCAAACATAGTCCATACATCCCTTGCATATTCTTCTGCAGGGATGATAGAGGATTATTCCAACCAGAATGTTGTGAGTCTTACTCTCACTTTGGCTTTGTGTGTATCCTCAGAGGAGGAGGTGGTGGTATTGGAGTCTGTGAAACAGACTCATATGCAGACGAGTGGAATTTCTGCTCAATCTCCCAGTCAGACAGAGGGTAATCTCCAGAGAGTGACATGGTCAGGGTGGAGAGGCAGGCGAGGAGAGAGAGTCAGTCATTGGGGTTGCCTTTCATGGTGAAGTGTTCATGCTTCTTCTTCATACATTAGTATAAGCAGAGCAGTGAAAAGAATTAAGAGAGCAGCTCCACCAATAGCAATGCTGAGAGTGATGGTTCATTGTTGATTATTGTCATTGTTTTCATTTGACATGGGTTATGCTCTTTTATGGCTAGCATAGAAGAAGCCGGATGGTAATCTTTCAACTAATGTTATGGCTCTATCTAACACATAACTTGGGACATAAGCTTGGGTCTCTCTAAGCTGCCTTGTGTTTGGACAATCACTCAATAAGAGGCTTTAGCCTGGTCTTTAGTGTATGCAATAGAAGGTGTATGAATGTAATTTAGTTGAAAGATAGAGTACAACAATGAGTGCTACTCTACTTATATACTGAAAGTACAGGTTTTATTAATAGATGAAATAATTTGGTCCATGAGGAGAAGGTATGGTTCAGGAGAGGATGGTGTGGAGTCAGATGGATCATCATCCAATGAGAGTGAATGAGGGTGACTGCTGGTGTGGAGTGAGATAGTTGTCAGTGAGTACATTGATACAAACTGGAAACTATGGCTGATTAGATAGGATGTGTCTTGGATATGACTTGGATAAGATAAGATAATGGAAACATATAACAGAATAGTGGTGGGGGTTGTGGTTATAATACTCATCATCAGTGTAGATAGTTCTGAATTTATTCTCCCCACATTAGGAATATAAGTGCAGTGAAGAATACAAAGAGGAAAGCACCACCAATAGCAGTGCTGAGAGCAATGGTTTGTTTTTGTTCAGATTTGTTTGTCATACAAGTTGTCTCTTCATGGCTGGCAGTAAAGAGACAGAGGTGAATCTTTCAACTAATTGTTAGACCCATGCTCTATGTGATCTACAGACACATATAGTCCTTCAGGCTGTCTCATGTTCAGACAGTCACCCTTAGGTTATGGCTATTGTCTTTGGATTGATGGAGATGATGTGGTATAAGATAAACTTTAGTTGAAAGATGGAGAATATACAGCATTAGCTATGCTACTTATATATGTAAACAGGAAACTAAATATTGATGCTTCCATGAGTAGTCCATGTGTAAACAAAGTAGAAAGAGTATGTCCTGCATATGGTCACAATGAGGTAGTTATAATTAGAAGGGACTGTGATGATTTCTGAGATGAGCAATGGATAAAATAGTTGATTAGATGAGAGATAAGTTTGAAAATAGAGAAATCATAACAATGAGTAACTGAACTCACAGAATACCATTTTACCCTCCATAACAAACTTGGTACTGCTAACAAGAAGGCAGACCTCCTCAGTCAATGAGCAGATCATGAACAAGGAAAGGATGACAACCAGGAAGTTGTTGTCCTCAAAGCTGAGTTCTTCAATGCCATGATCATGCCCACCATAGAAGAAGCCCATGAGCACATCGAGAGCACAGCCATGATCACCAGAAATGAGATCAGAGGATTGCCACTTCATCCAATCATAAAAAGAGAATTCAAGAGAAGGGTGGTCTTCTCTACTATGACTAAAGGATCTATGTTCCCCAAGATTACACTATATGAGGAGAAATTATTGCCCAGGCATCTAAGAGTAGAAAAGATGAAGAAGCTAGTCTTAAGAGACTATTAGTGGCCCAAGCTTAAGAAGGACATCAAAACTTATATCCAAGCATGCAAGACTTATGCAAGAATCAAGTCAAACACCCAGACCAAATGCATGCCACTTTACCCCAATAAAATACCCTTGAAACTATAGACTCATATCTCAGTTGATATAGTTATCAGACTCCCTATCTCTAATGGCCATGATGCTATCCTGGTCATTATTGACTAATTCTCTAAGGCAATAATTCCCATTGCCTGCAGAACTGAGCTCTCATCTGAGGGATAGGCTTGAATTCTACATGACAAGGTATATGCTAAATATGAAATGCCTATAACTGTTATATCTGACTGAGAACCACAGTTCATGTCCAAGTTCCTAGCAGACTTGTATAACATATTACAAATCAAAGAAAATGCCTCTATAGCCTTCCACCCCCAGACTGATAGCCAAATCAAATGAGTCAACCAAGAGATAGAAAAGTATCTTTGAATATTTATCAATCACTGACAAACCAACTAGACTGAATGGTTGCCATTGGCAGCCTTTCAACACAATAATTGCATACACTCTACTACAGGTGAAAGCCTATTCTAGGTCAACTATGGCCAAAACCCTTGAGTTGCCCCTAACTCAAACACTCATTCTCCCCTCTGCACTTCCATATCAGAATCATTCCAAGATACTCTGAAACATATTTATGATAAAACCAAAACCACACTATAAAAGATGGCCAAGCAAATAAAGATCTAATATGATAAGAAGAAGAGAATAGCAGTAGAATACCAAATCAGACAAAAGGTTTGACTTGACACCATCAATCTGCATTGACTTCACCCCAAAAATAAGCTCAATGACAAGCAAGTTGGGCCCTTCTCAATTATTGAGAAATGTGGCCTCTCAGCCTACAAGCTGAAACTTCCACCCATATGGAAAATCTATCTGATCTTTAATGAGACTCTCCTCACAGCATACATTCTGCCAGCCTTCTCTAATCAGAAACAACCCCCTCCTCTTCTACTGGACATCATCCACAGTGAAGAAGAATATGAGATTGAAACTATCCCTGATAATAGACTCTGCAAAGTTCATGGAAGAAAAGGTCAACCATCAAGAATAGTTACCAACTGTCTTATCAAATGAAAGAGTTACAGACCAGAGGAGAACCAATAGGTAGCTGAGAGAAACTTAAGCAATGCAAAAGGAGCCATGGAAGTTCAAGCAGTCTTAGTTGCTCCCATCAGAGCCACAGTCATCATTGACACAAAGAAAAGCAGTACTAAATGACAATATTTAGTCAAGAAATATCTGCATATTGAGTATGGGTATTATGAGGAGAAAATACCAGAGTTAAAACTCCTCATTGATGCATACTAGTGGGCCAATAGGCAAGATAGAGATGGGGGAGATGACCAGTGGAATGGGGATAATAATGCATAGAATATGCAGAGAACCCCTTTGAAAGGACCAGTTGTTATGATTTTTGCTCTTTCTTTCCTTATCTTATCTTATTGATCATCAGATCATCTTTGCCTTCCTTATCCACAGCAATCACTAGAAGTACCAGTATATAGCAATGCAGCTCCTGGTTATTGTATCTGTGGCTTGTAATGATCACTCACATAATATGCTTTTCTCTTTATCTTTAGTAAGGACTACTCATGGAAACACGTATTCTTAGCTATCCAATTCACATATATAAGCTAGCCAGTTCTTGATGTATTTCCCTATCTTCAAACTAAAGTTTATCTCATATCACTCTCTCTCATATGATCAAAAGACCATAGTCACTATCCATGGGTGACTGTTCAAATGCAAGACAGCCTGGGGAGTTAGTGCAAGTCTGCAGATCACATGAGATGTGGGTCTAACAATTAGTTTGAAGATTTCCTACAGTTTCATCACCACTAGCTATAAAGAAACCACATGAATGAACTTTAAACCCAGACAACCCCAGACAATCACAATTGGTACCACCATTAGAGGCACTATCCTAATCATCTTGTTCACTACACTCATATTCTTAATGTGGGGAGAACAAATCAGAGCTTACTGTGATGATGATAAATTCTATGACCCTAACCACTGATATGCCGTCTACACATTCACACCTAGATTTTGCGATTTTGTAACAATACTATTGCACATCTATCCTATACTAGTGATACATAGAGGACTATAGCTGAGGCTTCAAGCTGATAGTTAAAAGCAGTAAGCAACTGGTAGAGCCAGGACTTAGATGCAACACCATTAGTGGGTTAAATCTACCAGCCGGCCAGACTAGTAACTCAAATGCTAGCAGGACTAAGTGAAATACAGCCACTAGCAAACGAAGGATGCTACTAGCACACAAAAACCAGGAGCAGAGTACACAGATCTCGTCAAGTTCTGTCACTAGCAGCCTAGACTGGGCATAAATGCCTAAGTCAGGATAACTAGTCACATGGCAATCTTGAAACAGGACTTAGAAATAAATTAGGAATGGATTAACCTTGAGCCCAGATCCGACTATTTCGATATAGATCTCTTATGATCGATGCTAGTGGAGCCAGACTGCACCCTCAATCATGATCGGATAGCTGTTACAGGTACCAATATCCAGATATCCATATAACCGTGTTACTAGGGCATGTAGTTGTGCCAAGGGTGCGGAAAGACCAACTGTGGAGTCTCTAGACTGAATATTTGAAAAGAAAACAGACTAGACCGACTATTGTGTGATTATTCACCATTATTCGTGACTAGCCAAGAAATCCTTACCAATATACCCTATACCCAGATGATATTTATAGTTTTGCCTCAGTAGTATATAAGTAGTGGGATGGGTGCTCGTGCAAAGCAGGAAGCCATCCCTGCAGTTGAGCCCTCACTGGTAGTAACTGGTGTCCCCAATTAAAGGCTTTTGTGCTTAACCTCGACGAAGTGATTAATAGTCGCTAAGTCACCCATAGAATTGCATTGAATTGAAGTCCATTAGAGTCACTGTTGTGTCCTGCAAAGGTCCGGAGTGTTTTGAAGTTAGTTCAAGCAAAGTTCTCGGAGTTATAGTTTATTCTTAGGCCAAGAGCGCCACTAGTCAGCCAAGAGTGCGACTGGTCAAGTGTTTATCACTTGTAGGAAGCAGTATAGGGCCAAGAGTGCCATCAGTTTATTCTTAGGCCAAGAGCACCACTAGTCAGAAGCCATTTCAGTCAGAACGAGCGCAGTAGCTCAAACCAAGTCACTCTTTATCTAATTGTGTCTTACCCACCCCACTAGTACGAGTAGTACTTTGTATAAACTCACTAGTAACGAATAAAACGTCTTTAAGACAATTGTACTTGATTATTGAAGTCTGCAGAGTGCTTCCATCGTACTCGAAACCGCCCGAATTCAATATTGGTGATTAAGTGTAGAGTAGTAAGAGGTTTAGTATGATTGGTGTTCATTGCCATTCCCTAATTCTTTTGTCACTCGCCGTTACCAAGCACATCACCACCACCCCCATTCTCACTACACTATGTTCTCCCTCACCAACCAACTATCATCAGAAGGATGGATTCTATGACTCTGGTACCTATTTCAGTGGAGGACACCTCAACATACTGAACAACATTCACAGCCCAATCTTCTGATGAATTTCCCTTATGGACAGAACTCATTCAAAACACAACCCAGCTAAGGATGGAACAACCTACCACCTATGGAAGAATATGTATGGGATATATAGACTAGGATCCAATTCCCAGACTCCTCCCCCCTATATACCCACACACTCAGTGTATGCAAGGGTATAACACTCAAACAACACTAGGATAGCAATATCCTATCCTCATCCCTATAGCCCCTGGACAACCAGAGGAGCCTAATTTCAGAAACAGGGGCACATCCCCTGGCCAACCAATAGAGAGGAGAGTGACTCCAGCTCCTCTCTCCCTATCATTGAGCTCTCTGATAACTTCATGCTCTCATCTACTCCCCAAAATCTTGACAATTGCCTTAATCCCCATAGCCTCAATTATAAGTGACCAGAACTTGCCAATGTGGACCAAGCCATCCTTGGTCCCTTCAGAAGCAAGGCCTGAGAAATTCAAAGAGCTAATGTTAAGGCCTAAACCAACTGGTCCACTATCTATTCTAAAATGAATGAATACTTGGCTCTCAACTGAGATGATCCAGTCTGAGGTCTAGATGCTAGAGCCAATATCCATGCTAAAATATATGTAAACAGAAACTGCACCTTATACCCTCCCTCTGCAGGGGATAGAGTATCAGGGTTACACCTAAGGACAGCTGATGAGTAACAGAAATTGAAGCAGTCCCTTCAGGTTTTGGCCCAAAGGGAGAGAGATTGGCCAGATCTCAATGGCCAAATTTGATAATTTTATATACAACATAAACTTCTATGCTAGGCTAGAATTTTTTCAGCCCAAATATATCTTCTCTTCTTTGTACCCTCCAGATACCCTTATAAACCAACCTTGACCCCTCCCTAACTCCCCACTGGCAGCTGACATAACTAGATTGCCACCTATCTTTTATCAACAGAATCTGACTGGCCAGATCCAACAACAAGGCTTCCATTCCTATTAGGGAGGAAGCCTTCTATTTGCAGGAATAGAAGAAGACCCTGGCACTAGTATGGCCTATCTATGCCACCCTAACCAACCAAAGAGGAGCATCTTCTACAAGCTAAAGAAGAACTAGTTTGAAAGGACCTATAAATCAAAGAGCTGCAAAGAGAATTTTTAGCAGCCAAAGAACTGTAAGAAGGACATACCAAGTTCTAGCAGTTTCCAACCAAGAAAAACAACTGGAATGAGGACAACCCTGGGAGGCCCTAAAAGAACCATCCCTCTGACCTGACTGGTACTCTATTCTATACCCACCTTCTGGGCAGGCC